>JAODUO010000749.1:17500-25000 GCA_025642075.2 Ridgeia piscesae | reverse complement strand
CCAATAATTTCATATGGATATTTCGTGTATCATATATAATTTTATGCCACGAAACTTGTTCTGCATGTAAATTAAAATATGCGATATTTCTAATTATAACAGAACAAATGATGCATCTTTTTACGCCAGTTAGTTAATGAAAATGCTGTCAACGTCACAGCTCTTATTAGCACCAGACGCATGCGCCATCTAGCGAATGTAACAGAACTAATCCGGATTAATCGTGTGTTGTGTGTAGAGCAGGTTTTCGCAAACGTTTTATTTTACACGCGGGCCAAATGTTGTCCAAATAACTCTCCGCGGTCCAAAATTTTAATTAGGTAAGAGATAACATACGTTTTGTTAGATGACCGTAAAAGTTCATGTTGGGCTATCATGAAATATGTCTAACCAACAAAATAAATCGCACTGCATTAAATGCCATATTATTATTATATATAAAACAATTGTAAACAAAGTAACCTAAATAAAATGAAACAATTAAACAAATTAATGCCCATAATAACAAGTTATTAAATAAATAATTATTACAATTATATAGTAGTAGATTAGTAAACACTCACATAACTAGACATTAAAGGCAGATTTGATATGTGGAATGTTGAATGTTAGGGCACGATTTATTATGTTCTGGCACTCCGTTATATGTTAGGGCACGATTTAATATGTTCCGGCACTCCGTTATATGTTAGGGCACGATTTAATATGTTCCGGCACTCCGTTATATGTTAGGGCACGATTTAATATGTTCCGGCCCTCCGTTATATGTTAGGGCACGATTTATTATGTTCCGGCACTCCGTTATATGTTAGGGCACGATTTAATATGTTCCGGCACTCCGTTATATGTTAGGGCACGATTTATTATGTTCCGGCACTCCGTGATATATTAGGGCACGACTTAATATGGCCTGGCACTCCGTTATATGTTAGGGCACGACTTAATATGGTCTGGCACTCCGTTATATGTTAGGGCACGATTTAATATGTTCCATCCCGTGGTATGTTAGGGCACGACTTAATATGGTCTGGCACTCCGTGATATGTTAGGGCACGATTTAATATGGTTTTGCACTCCGTTATATGTTAGGGCACGATTTAAAATGTTCTGGCACTCCGTGATATGTTAGGGCACGATTTAATATGTTCCGGCACTCCGTTATATGTTAGGGCACGATTTAATATGGCGTGGCACTCCGTGATATGTTAGGGCACGATTTAATATGTTCTGGCACTCCGTGATATGTTAGGGCACGATTTAATATGTTCCGGCACTCCGTTATATGTTAGGGCACGATTTAATATGTTGGCACTCCGTTATATGTTAGGGCACGATTTAAAATGTTCTGGCACTCCGTGATATGTTAGGGCACGATTTAATATGTTCCGGCACTCCGTTATATGTTAGGGCACGATTTAATATGTTCCGGCACTCCGTGATATGTTAGGGCACGATTTAATATGGTCTGGCACTCCGTGATATGTTAGGGCACGATTTAATATGGTGGCACTCCGTTATATGTTAGGGCACGATTTAATATGGTATGGCACTCCGTGATATGTTAGGGCACGATTTAATATGTTCTGGCACTCCGTGATATGTTATGGCACGATTTAATATGGTATGGCACTCCGTTATATGTTAGGGCACGATTTAATGTGTTCTGGCACTCCGTGATATATTATGGCACGATTTAATATGGTATGACACTCCGTTATATGTTAGGGCACGATTTAATATGTTCCGGCACTCCGTGATATGTTAGGGCATGATTTAATATGTTCTGGCACTCCGTGATATGTTAGGGCACGATTTAATATGTTCCGGCACTCCGTGATATGTTAGGGCACGATTTAATATGTTCTGGCACTCCGTGATATGTTAGGGCACGATTTAATATGTTCCGGCACTCCGTTATATGTTAGGGCACGATTTAATATGGTATGGCACTCCGTTATATGTTAGGGCACGATTTAAAATGTTCTGGCACTCCGTGATATGTTAGGGCACGATTTAATATGTTCCGGCACTCCGTTATATGTTAGGGCACGATTTAATATGGTCTGGCACTCCGTTATATGTTAGGGCACGATTTAATATGTTGGCACTCCGTGATATATTATGGCACGATTTAATATGGTATGACACTCCGTTATATGTTAGGGCACGATTTAATATGTATGGCACTCCGTGATATGTTAGGGCACGATTTAATATGTTCTGGCACTCCGTGATATGTTAGGGCACGATTTAATATGTTCTGGCACTCCGTGATATGTTAGGGCACGATTTAATATGTTCTGGCACTCCGTGATATGTTAGGGCACGATTTAATATGTTCCGGCACTCCGTTATATGTTAGGGCACGATTTAATATGGTATGGCACTCCGTTATATGTTAGGGCACGATTTAAAATGTTCTGGCACTCCGTGATATGTTAGGGCACGATTTAATATGTTCCGGCACTCCGTTATATGTTAGGGCACGATTTAATATGGTATGGCACTCCGTGATATGTTAGGGCACGATTTAATATGTTCTGGCACTCCGTGATATATTATGGCACGATTTAATATGGTATGACACTCCGTTATATGTTAGGGCACGATTTAATATGTTCCGGCACTCCGTGATATGTTAGGGCACGATTTAATATGTTCTGGCACTCCGTGATGTGTTAGGGCACGATTTAATATGGTATGGCACTCCGTTATATGTTAGGGCACGATTTAATGTGTTCTGGCACTCCGTGATATATTATGGCACGATTTAATATGGTATGACACTCCGTTATATGTTAGGGCACGATTTAATATGTTCCGGCACTCCGTGATATGTTAGGGCATGATTTAATATGTTCTGGCACTCCGTGATATGTTAGGGCACGATTTAATATGTTCCGGCACTCCGTGATATGTTAGGGCACGATTTAATATGTTCCGGCACTCCGTGATATGTTAGGGCACGATTTAATATGTTCCGGCACTCCGTGATATGTTAGGGCACGATTTAATATGTTCTGGCACTCCGTGATGTGTTAGGGCACGATTTAATATGGTATGGCACTCCGTTATATGTTAGGGCACGATTTAATGTGTTCTGGCACTCCGTGATATGTTAGGGCACGACTTAATATGTTCTGGCACTCCGTGATATGTTAGGGCACGACTTAATATGTTCTACAACGTTTTCGATAACGCCTCGCGGTCGATGTAAACAGTGTATAAGAACACTTATTACTTTTTTATTTTATACACCAAAATGGGACATGAAACATCTTTGGGCGGTCAGTACACTATAATAGATATAATTTATACTGTATAACATGATGTTGCAATACAAATAAAAAGCCACGAAGAGCCTGTGTCCCTTTAATCCCAAAGATTTACCCTTGTATTTGGCGGTTTACCCGGCAGTTATCGTCGATGCACTGCCTGAAAGGGGTACGTGAGGCCCAGACGTGGAGCGGCGCGGTGCAGCACTGTCACGACCTACACGCCCAGGTCCTCACCCTCGACGTGCTCGCCTTCGACGACAGCGTCACTGACGTCGACGTCGTACTGAGAGGGATCAACCACGGAATTTTAATGGAGATAGCGTGGGAAGGTGATGCATACTACACAGGTTTCCCTTTCCGCCCACTGGTCTTTTTTGTGATGTCTTTTTAATCAAGAAATTACCGTTTATGTTCTTAGCTGCGCTCGTGTAGGTTTCATCAAGTGTATATAGATAAAACAAATGTATGTCACTAAAAGTTAACGTCCTTTCCCTTTTCCGCCCATTGGTCTTTTATGCGATGTTTTTTTTTTATAAATCAAGAAGTTCGTAACTGCGTCCGTGTAGGTTTTATGAAGTGTATAGACAAGACAAATGTATTTCACTAAACGTTAACGTAAAGGATGCATGCAAAATGTTTACCGTTGTAATCATCTGCAGGACAGTGCCGTGAGAACGTGTTATTTTTATGTTATGTCCAGGGGACATGTGGACAAGTCTACACACCACAAACGGAAAGTTATGGTGGGAATCCGATGTGCCACTAGAACTAACCAAAAGGTGTGTTTTCGTAGTTTAAATCAACGCAATCAGACATCATTGTCACATTTTATTACTATAACAGTTTAATCAGTCTGTCCACGTGTGTGTGTGTGTGTGTGTGTGTGTGTGTGTGTGTGTGTGTGTGTGTGTGTGTGTGTGTGTGTGTGTGTGTGTGTGTGTGTGTGTGTGTGTGTGTGTGTGTGTGTGTGTGTGTGTGTGTGTGTGTGTGTGTGTGTGTGTGTGTGTGTGTGTGTGTGTGTGTGTGTGTGTGTGTGTGTGTGTGTGGATGTGTGTGTGGATGTGGATGTGGATGTGGATGTGGATGTGGATGTGGATGTGGATGTGGATGTGGATGTGGATGTGGATGTGGATGTGTGTATGTGTTTGGTAATGTAATCACAACTTATTCCGCTAGTTTGCATATAAACGTATTTCATGTGTATTGGCGCCTCTTGGTGGAATTGTGTGGAAATTTAGGGCGCTTCGTAAATTCACTTATTAATACTCATGTAATCTGTCGTCACGCCGTCTAAAACCTATCTACACATATTTATATATATATATATATATATATATATATATATATATATATATATATATATAATTTTATTAATTTGTATTTATTATTTATTATTTCATTATTTCATTATTGAAATGTGAAAAAAATTATATTCTAATTTTAATGAAATAATATATAATACTAACACTACGCTGTCTAAACTAAAGATTACTCTCATTTTTCACCGCTCTCTTGCCACCCCTCCTATTTTCTTTCCGGGTCCGTGCTCCCTAACCCCACAGTTGGTACTTCCAGGAACACGTCGTTATGGCAATGGGGGCTCCGTCAGCCGGCCGGGGACTGTGGAGCAGCGACGACCATTTACAACCAGCCGACGCGGCTTCGTTTGGCTGACTGTGACACAAAGCTACCGTTCGTGTGTATGAACACGGGGCTCGACGTCACCCTCACCCAAGGTTTGTCTCCAGCCTGTGATTTCTTCGCATGAAATAAAACGTGGAAATGTATTCGTTATATATATATATATATATATATATATATATATATATATATATATATATATATATATATATATATATATATATATATATATATATATATATATTAAAAAAAAAAACACGTCGTAAGTTTGAACTGTTGTCATAGTAAGGCGTTTTGAAGATGCCCAACACTGACTTTTACATATCCACGGGGAAATATGGCAAGCGAGTTTCGTTTCCGGTCCGTTTTGAGCGATACTTAACGAGATCATACACAACTGGCCCCCATGTCGTTGCCCGTAAGCGTATTCAAAGTCCAAATTAGGCACAAACAATTTGAAAATAATAAATTATCTGCATAATAGTTCCCACCTTCTAGACGAGTTTTTGTCGAGTGGAAACCTAACGGAGGTTTCTGCGGTGGCAGTTACGTTCGTATGCGAAAGAATTGATACTTCGTTCGAGTTGTTGCGTCCATTATTAACTGAAACAAAGGTGTTATTACTGAGGGTTTGGCGACGACGAGAGGAAGGTGTGGGATTAGTGTGGGATTAATGTGGGATTAGTCTTAACGACTGGAATTTGAAGCAAAACAAATGCGAGGTGGTCTGTTAAAGCGCCGGTGCCAGCTCCCATAGGTTTAATTGTTTCATTTAATATTACATTCTTGTGACTACAGCATGCATGTTGAAGGCTCAGTGCCTGCCAATTTGTGGTTAGCTCTGAACAATGTTTACAATTTGAGAGTTTCCACCTGCAACACGTTCAAAATTGGTAAAAAAATGTTTTGTTTCAAAACAAACTGATCGGCAATATTGACGAGGCAAGCAGAGTTAACTGCCACGTTCTAGACAACAGACGTCCTGTTACAAATTACTGCTCGGCCAATTCTGGGCATCTGACGGTATATTTAGACACGTGCCTCATATTGCTGTGTTGAAGATTCGCGCTGTCCGAGAGGCTGGCAAGGAAACGCGGACCTCGGTCAGTGCTACTGGTCAAGCGGCAGTAAGAAGAAGTCTTTCTCGGACGCCAAGAAAGACTGCAGCGACAAGGGCGCCGCTCTAGCTACCCCGACCAGCGGTCCGCTACACAACGTCACCCTGGCGGCAGCTGGCAGGAGTGCGAGTGAGTCTAAGAGCAACGTCTGTGACATGTTCGGTTGAAAGCTTAGATAAAACAGGCTTAGATAAAATAGTTCTCGCGCTTTTCATTTGTCAAATTGTAATTATTGTGTCAAGTGTTTTGGGTTGTATTGATAACGGTAATGCGGTTCTTTGACGTGGACGAGTATAGCGTGAGGTCTAGGTGACGTATAGCTGTACACCTCATGCTGCTCTGTGTGACGTCTAGGTCACGTATTGCTGTACACATCATGCTGCTCTGTGTGACGTCTAGGTCACGTATTGCTGTACACCTCATGATGCTCTGTGTGACGTCTAGGTCACGTATTGCTGTACACCTCATGATGCTCTGTATGACGTCTAGGTCACGTATTGCTGTACACCTCATGATGCTCTGTATGACGTCTAGGTCACGTATTGCTGTACACCTCATGATGCTCTGTATGACGTCTAGGTCACGTATTGCTGTACACCTCATGATGCTATGTGTGACGTCTAGGTCACGTATTGCTGTACACCTCACGATGCTATGTGTGACGTCTAGGTCACGTATTGCTGTACACCTCATGCGGCTCTGTGTGAGGTCTAGGTCACGTATTGCTGTACACCTCATGATGCTCTGTGTGACGTCTAGGTCACGTATTGCTGTACACCTCACGATGCTCTGTGTGACGTCTAGGTCACGTATTGCTGTACACCTCACGATGCTCTGTGTGACGTCTGCGTCACGTATTGCTGTACACCTCACGATGCTCTGTGTGACGTCTGCGTCACGTATTGCTGTACACCTCACGATGCTCTGTGTGACGTCTGCGTCACGTATTGCTGTACACCTCACGATGCTCTGTGTGACGTCTGCGTCACGTATTGCTGTAACCTCACGATGCTTTGTGTGACGTCTGCGTCACGTATTGCTGTACACCTCACGATGTCCTGTGTGACGTCTGCGTCACGTATTGCTGTACACCTCATGATGCTCTGAGTGACGTCTGCGTCACGTATTGCTGTACACCTCACGATGCTCTGTGTGACGTCTACGTCACGTATTGCTGTACACCTCATGCTGATGTATCACTTCGCTGCGTCCTGTTGACAGCCCGCTCCCTACGCAACTCTTCCCCCCTCTTTATCAACTCCCACCTCACACATCCCTCCCGTCGCAGGTGTGCTGCTCCCCTCTCTAGCACAGCTCATGTTTCTCCGCCTTTGGTAATCTGTATTAAGATGGCCGTGTCCTCTACGCGTACGCGAGCTTCAAACGGTTTCTTTGTGGCAAGAGTATACAATAACAATTATAATAAGAATAGTAGTAATACTAATAACAATAATAAAAATAAA
>JAODUO010000749.1:7500-12500 GCA_025642075.2 Ridgeia piscesae | reverse complement strand
TGTTATTTGTCCAGAAAAGGGTGTAATAATTATTGTTTTGTATTATTTTATATTTTAATCAGTCAAAATATATTGTTGGTCGAATAATACTAATTCGCCGTACATAAACTATAATGTATATATACACTATATATATATATATATATATATATTATATATATATATATATATATATATATATATATATATATATATATATATATAATCATGTATACTATAGTTGTAATTTTCTTGTTAGAATGTTATCATCTTGTTACGAGGCCCAGTTACCCTATTTAGAGCATCGCCAGGCCACACATGGCTAGTGGTGATGGTTACTGTGAAGGGGTTTGTAGTCCCAAATGGTTATTACCTACCGAACTAAGTGCCACACGCGTGCCGTCTCACACCGTGACCGTCTCCGCTCAGACACAGACGAACGCGACCAACGTGGGCCGGGTGTCGGACAGCGCGACGCGTCTGACGGAGGTGGCCGATCAGATCACGTACCCAGACATCGCGTACACGTCCCGCATCATGCAGAACATGGCCGGCATCCGCGGAGTGAACCGCTCGGTGAGTGACCCCACGTCGGCGACAGTGGCGCGCGCGTTCGGAATCTTGTTAATGTACCTATACGTGTGTGTGGGAGGGGAAATAATAAACGAATCGGTGGCGCCGTCTGTTGAGTAGAACACGCACTAATGCACATTGACGCTAATGCCGATGTCAGCACGGCACGGCGACCCCATGTCGTGTCTAGCGGTCGTTTACGTTTGTAAAAATTGCGAGGGTAATAGCATGTATATGCGCCAAGTCACATACACCCTCCTGTGCAAAGCAACATTGCGAGACCAATGTAGATTGAAATAGGCCAATTTAATGACATTTACTTTTATTTACTTACACCTGATATAAACAACAGTACATTGTCACAACAAGCATGCCGCCCCAACGGTATTGGTACTCCATACCTACATGACCTAGACATATTAACAACCACCAACACTAACTATACCAATATACACTATATTTATAATTGACACCATATCGGTGGGGGTCACTAGTGACACACTACTTTATTTACCCCACTAAAAACCCTGAGTACACCATTAGAGGAAATACCAGGGTGAAACCTCGTGTAATTACAATAGGGAAAAGCGTCAAGAAACTACAATGCACACACTACAACTAATATAACACAGGGAGGTGGACGGGGAATAATTTTTGTTCTAAAATACAGTCAAATAAAGTTAACTGTTTGGTGAAACCAAGACACGAAATTCCGTCAAGAGCTATCGCAACCAATTAGGCCTAAAAGTAATTCATGAAGGTTGATCAGTGTAATTAAATCATTCCGCCTGTGTGAACCAGCTATATTACAAGCATTGGCCTAATCCGCCAGGTCGCCACTCGCATTATTACATCAAATAGGATCATTTTATTAGTTTAATAACGATTTCCCATGGATGGTGTGAATACAACATAAATATACACTGTATAAGAGAACCAAAATTCGCTCTCTGTGACGTTGGTTTGAGAAAAAACCCTGTGTTTTTGGCGTAGGAAAAATGTTGATACATATACTTCGGCAAATGGTCCCCGTATTCCAATAAGTGTGGATTTACAGAGAACTGTCACAGAACCGAGGCACACAGCTGTCGGCAGTGACGGTGTTGAGACGTGTTTGTGACGAGGTGCCGGTGGTTGGTTTGTAGGTCGGGCGGGACATGGTGAAGATCGCCAACAACATACTGAAGGCAAGGCGCTCAGAGATAGTACAGGCTCAGCGAGTCGACAAGTCGTCCAACAGGTGCGGCCAAGTATTGCAGATGTAAAACATGCCTGTTGTAGTTGTTGTCGTTTGTGTTATTGTTGTTGTACTCGTCGTCGTCGTCGTCGTCGTCATGTTGTTGTTGTTATCGTCGTCATGTTGTTGTTGTTGTTGTTGTTAGCGCCGTCGTCGTCATGTTGTTGTTGTCACCGGCGATTGCCCTCTCCCTCTCCCTCTCCCCCCCGCCTCCGCCTCCGCCTCCGCCTCCGCCTCCGCCTCCGCCTCCGCCTCCGCCTCCGCCTCCGCCTCCGCCTCCGCCTCCGCCTCCGCCTCCGCCTCCGCCTCCGCCTCCGCCTACCGCCTACCGCCTACCGCCTACCGCCTACCGCCTACCGCCTACCGCCTACCGCCTACCGCCTACCGCCTACCGCCTACCGCCTACCGCCTACCGCCTACCGCCTACCGCCTACCGCCTACCGCCTACCGCCTACCGCCTACCGCCTACCGCCTACCGCCTACCGCCTACCGCCTACCTCATCCCCTCCCCTCCCCGTCCTCCATCTCCATCACCATATCTACCTGCTTCTCCTTATCTTTCTCCAGGATCGTACGTGCCCTTGAGACATACGGACGGATGGTCGACCTGGGTGACCAGAAGTCGCATAGGATTGTCGAGTCGGACGTAACGTTGGAAGTGTGGGACATGTCTGTTGGTGAACCTATCGTAGGGTTCGGCTCACTGACCAGTAGCAACGCGGGCTTCGTAAATCAGTCGCTGGTCAGTTTTGTCCAGTCAGCTGACCTGTGGCCCAACATGACGCAAGCGGCGATCATGCTGTCGCGAAGCACCGTTGACCTGGCCATCGAGATAAGCAGTAGGTGTCTTACGATCGAGAGCTAAGTGGGTGCATTGAATGGGTGTGCCTGCCAACATTTGAGTTTCGCGTGAAAGGAGACACATGAAGTGAATGAGAGGAGAGTAATATAAAGTAGAGTAGAGTAGAGTAGAGTAGAGTAGAGTAGAGTAGAGTAGAGTAGAGTAGAGTAGAGTAGAGTAGAGTAGAGTAGAGTAGAGTGAGAGGAGAGAGAGAGAGAGGAGGAGAGGAGAGGAGAGGAGAGGAATGGGGAGGAGAGGAAAGGAGAGAGAGAGAGAGAGAGAGAGAAAGAGGGGGGGGGAGAAAGACGGATAGAGTTAAATGAATCAATAAAACAATTACGTCGCTTGTTTTGGTCGTCGACATTAGACTTCATATGTGTGACTAAAGGTGCCGGGGGAAGATACATAGTAGCAGATTGTCGTGTTATTGTATGTTACTTGGTTTCAAAGAAATGTCATTCTGACGATAATCGTGGCGTTGTTTACCATTTCAGGCATTTTAAAGGACGACAACGCAACAACGCGTCTCACATTTGCGGTATTCAACAATCCTTCATTTTTCCTGAGTTCCGATGAACTGAATGGAAGTACCAAGACGAACAGCAAAGTCATCTCTGCTACTTTCAACGGCATCCAATTGGAAAACCTCTCCGAGCCAGTTGTAACAGTCTTCCAGCCAATGGAGGTATATTGGTTATGTGACATCATGATCTTGTTCTGCACACACACGCACGCACGCACGCACGCACGCACGCACGCACGCACGCACGCACGCACGCACGCACGCACGCACGCACGCACGCACGCACGACCACACACACGCACACACACACACACACACACACACACACACACACACACACACACACACACGCACGCACGCAGCACGCACGACACACACACACACACACACACACACACACACACAAGGCACATGTGGACGGACGGATTAAATTGTTAATTATAATAGTGATAATATGTGACTATTTTGCCTGATTGCTTTGAAAACATACCTTTTGGTTAGTACCAGTGGCACATCAAACTCGTAAGCAGATCTAGTCCGGAGCAGCTGGAAGCTTCCAGACATTTGTATTGCGCCTGCGCCATGCCTCTGACCACTTGCATGTGTGCACACTTTGGTGATTCTTAAGGGAGTACACATTAAGTTGAAGAACATAATCTTCAACATTTGTGAACGTCGACGCAGAGGGGGCTGATCCCGCCCATTTTGCGATAGCATGAGCCTAGCCGACACTTTTATGGGGTTAAACCCCAGTTTGGGGTTGTGTATCCCGCTCCCTGTTAGCATCTCTGAATCCACCCCTGGAAGTTACAGGCCAACCATTGATCACGCAATGCGATATTCCCAAAAAGATCAACAAAGGCATGTTGTTGAATATTTAATTTTGAAAATCTCGGTTTCTTACCGATCAGCGCTATCTCCTGTCTAGAGCGCCACGGCAGGACACAAGCCGTCCGAGTGCGTGTACTGGGACTTCGACGCGATGGACGGGCAGGGCGACTGGTCGGCCGCCGGCTGCTGGTACAACGGCTCCCAGGACGGCCGCGTTATCTGCCTGTGCGACCACCTGACGAACTTCGCCATTCTTACGGTGAGTGGTCTCGCTTAACTGACTGTTTAGCTCGGCTACGTGACGTGGCCGAGAAGACAGTCTGGTGACTTAACCGGCTTTTCAGTGTTATCCGTGTGAGGGACTAATAAGTGCTGCCACCTCACGGAGCCTGGATAATAGAGGCTAATCCTGCAATGATTACTGCATGCAGATTTGTATTAAAATTATGTTTTGTTTTGTATATGTTTAACTTTGAATAGGTTTAATAGTATCTTATCATTGTTTTAGTTTTTATTTCATAGTTGGCCCGAGAGCCAAGCAGCGTGTTTACCCTATTCTGGGCTAAGGCTGCCCTGGTTATAACAAGGACAGAGCATTAATCTCCCAGGTGGATGTGAAGGGCTAAAAATGATGCTACCTCACGGAACCTGGG
The DNA here is from genome assembly GCA_025642075.2 of Ridgeia piscesae. Taxonomy (NCBI): domain Eukaryota; kingdom Metazoa; phylum Annelida; class Polychaeta; order Sabellida; family Siboglinidae; genus Ridgeia; species Ridgeia piscesae. The sequence goes on along the minus strand of JAODUO010000749.1, from coordinate 7,863 downwards.
TAATTGAGGTTAAGCCGAGCGTTGCTTTATTTCTGTGCGAACACAACTAGCTGACGCTATGTGGTAAGGTAACGTTGGCTAACGCCTTTCTTGTGTGGGTGGATATTGTGTGGTCATGTTCGGTTCACTTATTAGGCAGCTGGAATAACTAGACAAAATGATCATTTTGTGATTTGACTTTTTATGTTTCTTAGAGACTAATTTATTTATTTATTTATTTGTGTATTTATTTTTTATTCCGTGCCATTTTTATTATCTTAAATTTATAGTGATATTTCTCAATTTATTTCTTGATGATAATTTAAGTGGATAGCTGATGCCACGTTTTTATAATCCTGGATTTGCTTAATGCTATTTTTCGAT
>JAODUO010000749.1:0-2500 GCA_025642075.2 Ridgeia piscesae | reverse complement strand
TGAAAATGTACACAGAGAGTAGAATTTGTTTACAATTTGTATTCAATGTGTAGTATTAAAGTAATGTCTTTCTAACTTTATTTTTTTCTCAAATAGTCCTTTACCATTAATTTAATTTAAAAAATTAAAATTCCAAATGGCCGTTTACCCACCCACATCCAATTTTTGTGGGTTTATGCAAATTTTTCTTATAATTATAAAACTCCTCTACGCAAATGCTCCATAGCTCCCTGGCGTATCAATCAGTCTGATGAAACTGGACGTGTGTATTGACTCTGAGATCGATCAACCCTTTTGTATTGATGCGCCTCCGAACTTCGTTTCTACGGATTTCGGCGCAATAGAAGTTACCTGATTATCACTATTATTAACCTACATCTCTTCCACCAAACAGGTCTGACGTGGGTGGTCGGCTTCTTCGCCGTGCGTGACGCTCGCATCACCCTTCAGTACATCTTCTGCATCCTCAACTCGACGCAGGGCCTCCTCATCTTCCTCTTCCACAACATCCGCGAGAAGTCGGTGCGGGCCGCGTGGCGCAGTCTCTGCTGTCGCGACGAGAGCTCCAAGATGACGTTCACGAACCCCGTCACGAGCATCGCCAGCGCCGGCAAGCGCGCCAGCTCGAAGCGCCGCAGCCGCAACCACAGCCTCGTTCATCCGAACGACGTCACTCGGACCTACAGTAACCCGGATGAGCGGAAAAATACGCTGTAGATGCCGAATGCCTGCAAGTGCAAGAACCCTCTTGCGGGTGCCTCCTTAAGAGTTGTTGGTGGATTTTGGTGTGTGTGGTTATTGGCAACGATGCTTTAGTCTACGTCCTCGTCTGCGTCTTCAGAACGATGTCTTGTTGTGACAAAGGACGCCACAACTGTGGTAGAAATTACAAACATGCAAACATAGCATTATGTGTGCCGCCAAATATTCCTGACACGCCAAATGTGGTATAATTGTTTCTGATAACGTAGGGAGAAATAAGTCGCGATATTCTGGCAGATACCGGTGTTACGTGAAGCTGCAGCCAGATGGCGTTTTCGTCAACCATGTCAGCAACATGGCGAATGAAGGGCACCGATGACTGACGCCAGGCCGAAGGTCCCGGATGTTGCTGCAGCGCATACATGCGTTGTGGGGCGCGACATTGATGAATCCAAATGCCTTTGACGAAACCGTATTCGTATTGTGTTTTAAGTAATCGTTCACAATTGTCGATATGTACACATTTGAACGTGTAGAGACGAGAGGCCGAGGGCGGATACCACTTTAAATATATCTGCACAACACTAAATGCATAACCGTAATGGTTGAAAGTATACGTTTGTAGACGTGATCATGACGGTTAGTGGTAGTTGTTCTTTCGTGTGCCTTGTCAAGACAATCATATACCAGCGTATATGATTCTCATTCTCGATAATTATCGACGTGTTAAATTACCTCTTCACGGGAGGGATTAGATCACTGAGATGCTTTTACACGAGGGCAACAGTGTATGTTGACATACGTTGTGGCCCCTAAATGATAATGATGATGATGATTATGACGATGATGATGATGACGCGAGTGCGTGCATGAATGCATGTGCGTGTGTGCTTGCGTGTGTACATAAATATAGATAATGTACCACTGTAATAGATGGACTGTTTGTATGCGTGGTCGACGGTATTGGCAACAGCATGACAACGAATGAGCTGTATTGGTGACATTGTTTAATATGTAGTTAGGGGGGGGGGGGGGGGGGTTGGTGTGTGTGTATATATATATATATATATATATATATATATACACACACACACACACACACACACACACACACACACACACACACACACACACACACACACAATACAACACACACACACACACACACACACACACACTAAACTACATATTAAACAATGTCACCAATACATAATGTATATACAGTTTTCCTTTTAAAACTTGCTTGGAGTAAAGCATAATGTATTTGCCTGTTTAGAATAAATAGAATTGCTATTTTTATTTTCGTTAATTTGTTATTACTGCGGTCGTTGTGTCGTCATGGTCAGCATAGTCCTATATGATCGTACCTAAATTTCCCAGTACAACTGATTAAAACAAGTTGTGATTAACAAACAACTTGTATATATGTTATATACTTATACGATCACTTCTTTACACTTTCCGTAGCAGACATACGCACGCACAACATTTTTCGCGTATGCACGTGCCACGGCCCTCTTAATCTTCCTACACTGTCACTGCTACGGACGTTATTCAAATTTGGTATTAACATTCGGCTTGTGTGGACTGGATCAGGAGTATAACGATAATTAGATAAGCTTAGCGTCTAACATATAAAATACAAAACATTCAAGAAGCCACTAATACCTGTTACAACGCAGCAGCAAATTAAAGAACAGCTAAATGAAGAACGACCCGAATTAACCTTCGGCTTAGCTCGATTACCCAAGCTCCGCGAGGTGGCAGCACGTTTTATCCCTCACATTTGCCTGGGTGT
>JAODUO010000748.1:460000-461534 GCA_025642075.2 Ridgeia piscesae | reverse complement strand
TGTGTGTGTGTTTGTGTGTGTTTTGTATGTTTGTATGTTTGTATGTTTGTATGTTTGTATGTTTGTATGTTTGTATGTTTGTGTGTTTGCGTGTTTGTGTGTTTTTTGTGTGTGTTTGTGTGTGTGTTTGTGTGTGTTTGTGTGTGTTTGTGTGTGTTTGTGTGTGTGTTTGTGTGTGTGTGTGTTTGTGTGTGTGTGTTTGTGTGTGTGTGTGTTTGTGTGTGTTTTGTGTTTGTGTGTGTGTTTGTGTGTGTGTGTGTTTGTGTGTGTGTTTGTATGTTTGTATGTTTGTATGTTTGTATGTTTGTATGTTTGTATGTTTGTATGTTTGTGTGTTTGCGTGTTTGTGTGTGTTTGTGTGTGTTTGTGTGTGTGTTTGTGTGTGTTTGTGTGTGTTTGTGTGTGTTTGCGTGTGTTTGCGTGTGTTTGTGTGTGTTTGTGTGTTTTATGTGTGTGTGTTTGTGTGTGTTTGTGTGTGTTTGTGTGTGTGTTTGTGTGTGTTTGTGTGTGTTTGTGTGTGTTTGTGTGTGTTTGTGTGTGTTTGTGTGTGTTTGTGTGTGTGTTTGTGTGTGTTTGTGTGTGTTTGTGTGTTTTGTTTGTGTGTGTTTGTGTGTGTTTGCGTGTGTTTTCGTGTGTTTGCGTGTGTTTGCGTGTGTTTTCGTGTGTTTGCGTGTGTTTGCGTGTGCTTGCGTGTGCTTGCGTGTGTTTGCGTGTGTTTGCGTGTGTTTGTGTGTGTTTGTGTGTGTATGTGTGTGTGTTTGTGTGTGTTTGTGTGTGTTTGTGTGTGTTTGTGTGTGTTTGTGTGTGTTTGTGTGTGTGTTTGTGTGTGTTTGTGTGTGTTTGTGTGTGTTTGTGTGTGTTGCGTGTGCTTGCGTGTGTTTGCGTGTGTTTGCGTGTGTTTTCGTGTGTTTGCGTGTGTTTGCGTGTGCTTGCGTGTGCTTGCGTGTGTTTGCGTGTGTTTGCGTGTGTTTGTGTGTGTTTTGTGTGTGTTTTGTGTGTGTGTTTGTGTGTGTTTGTGTGTGTTTGTGTGTGTTTGTGTGTGTTTGTGTGTGTTTGTGTGTGTGTTTGTGTGTGTTTGTGTGTGTTTGTGTGTGTTTGTGTGTGTTTGTGTGTGTGTGTGTGTGTGTGTTTGTGTGTGTTTGTGTGTGTTTGTGTTCGTGTGTGTTCGTGTGTGTTCGTGTGTGTTCGTGTGTGTTCGTGTGTGTTCGTGTGTGTTCGTGTGTGTTCGTGTGTGTTCGTGTGTGTTCGTGTGTGTTCGTGTGTGTTCGTGTGTGTTCGTGTGTGTTCGTGTGTGTTCGTGTGTGTTTCGTGTGTGTTCGTGTGTGTTCGTGTGTGTTCGTGTGTGTTCGTGTGTGTTCGTGTGTGTTCGTGTGTGTTCGTGTGTGTTCGTGTGTGTTCGTGTGTGTTCGTGTGTGTTCGTGTGTGTTCGTGTGTGTTCGTGTGTGTTCGTGTGTGTTCGTGTGTGTTCGTGTGTGTTCGTGTGTGTTCGTGTGTGTTCGTGTGTTTTCGTGTGTGTTCGTGTGTGTTCGTGTGT
>JAODUO010000748.1:445000-455000 GCA_025642075.2 Ridgeia piscesae | reverse complement strand
GTATAACGTGTGTGAAAATTTGTGCAACAAATTCTTCGAGAAGTGTATCCGGGACCACTGCCCTGAAGGACCCCTGCCCTTTCCGTTCAACTGTGAACAGCAACGAATGGAGTGTCTCATGACGTGTAAATCTACGTTCCTCGGCGGACCCAGAAGCTAGAGAAAAGGACTGTGTCACTTCTCGATGACTGATGACGGACTGACAGAACGTTCTCGCAGATAACGGGCCTCGCAGCAGAGTATTTGACCATGATGTTTACTCATATATGCCCAGGTGACACTGTGTTTGATATTAAAACGCGTATTTCATTGTAAAACGCGTCTTTCATATTAAAACGCGTCTTTCATACTCAAACGCGTCTGAGTCGGCATCAGATTCTGATATTTAAGTCGTGCGTGCATGCGTGCGTGCATGTGAGTGTATGAGTGAGCGAGAGGAGTAGCAGTAGCAGAGATGCAGTAGCAGAGTGGTAGGTAGCTAGTAGTAGTAGTAGTAGTAGTAGTAGTAGTAGTAGTAGTAGTAGTAGTAGTAGTAGTAGTAGTAGTAGATGTAGTAGTAGTAGTAGTAGTAGTAGTAGTAGTAGTAGTAGTAGTAGTAGTAGTAGTAGTAGTAAGCTAGAGTAGAGTAGTAGTCAGTAGAGTAGTAGTAGTAGTAGCTAGTCAGAGCAGTAGTAGAGTATAGCTAGCTAGAGTAGAGAGTAGTAGAGTAGCTAGGTAGTAGTAGTAGTAGTAGTGCAGTAGCAGTAGCTAGTAGTAATAGCTAGTAGTAGCTAGTAGCAGCAGCTAGGTAGTAGTAGTAGTAGCAGTGCAGTAGCTAGTAGTCAGCAGAGAGCAGTAGTAGTAGTAGTAGCAGTAGTGCTAGCAGTAGTAGTAGTAGCAGCAGTAGTAGAGTAGCTAGTAGTAGCAGTAGCAGCAGTAGTAGTAGTAGCAGAGTCAGCAGTAGTTGTAGTACGTAGTAGTAGTAGCTAGTAGTAGCAGTAGAGATGCTAGCTAGTAGGAGTAGTAGAGTAGTAGTAGTAGTAGCAGTAGAGTAGTAAGTGGTAGTGGTAGTAGTAGTAGTAGTAGTAGTAGTAGTAGTAGTAGTAGTAGTAGTAGTAGCAGTAGTAGTAGTAGTAGTAGTAGTAGTAGTAGTAGTAGTAGTAGTAGTTGTTGTAGTAGTAGTAGTAGTAGTAGTAGTAGTAGTAGTAGTAGTAGTAGTAGTAGTAGTAGCAGTAGTAGTAGTAGTAGTAGTAGCAGTAGTAGTAGAGTGTAGTGGTAGTAGTAGTAGTAGTAGTAGTAGTAGTAGTAGCAGTAGTAGTAGTAATAGTGGTAGTGGTAGTAGTAGTAGTAGTAGTAGTAGTAGTAGTAGTAGTAGTAGTAGTAGTAGTAGTAGCAGTAGTAGTAGCAACAGCAGCAACAACGGGAGCAGCAGTACCAGTAGCAGTAGTACCAGCGTAAATCATATCAGGCATTCGCTAGATGGCAGCACCACATCCAATCTAGACGCAAAATACAAAGGAATGCCGCGGATTTCGACAGGTGGAGCCACATGACGTTATTTTGGGAAACAGTTCTTTTTCGTGATAAGAAAACTAAGTGCAACGTTTCATGTAGTGACGTTATTATCTAAGACAACGTGTATGAACAATACGATCAGCCCTAGATGGCATAAAAAACATTGCAAAACAGTCATGGCGGGTAAGTATTTCTATGCGGCGTTTTTAGAGAAAGTACACTACCAAAAGTTACCAAATGTTTATTAACATAATTGTTTTGATTATTTATTTTGAAAGTCTTTAATTGCGCTATCGTAATTGACTTTGTAGTAATCGAAAAGGTTAACTTTGTGAGACATCCCTTGTCAGGCAATATATGTACAGGCTGCACTGTTAATAGAACATTGCCGGGTGTCTGGAGATAATTATAGGAATATATGTTGAGTTTATGAACACATTCACAAATGACGGGCGGAACGTAACAACAATAAAACAACAATAGAAACAAAATGACAACAATCGTTTTGTCTTCAAGTGCTCGGTCTCTGGTCCGCTAATCGACCACGTAAATAACAGCAGCGACGCAGATCTTTATATTAAGCGCGATTTATTCGACCTTAGAAATAATAATAATAAAATAATTAGTGTCGCTTATGTAACACCTAAATGCGACAATTCGATGTGTTGTTATTGTTATTGTTGTAGTTGTAATTGTAATTGTAATTGTAATTGTAATTGTAATTGTAATTGTAATTGTAATTGTAGTTGTAGTTGTAGTTGTAGTTGTAGTTGTAGTTGTAGTTGTAGTTGTAGTAGTAGTAGTAGTAGTAGTAGTAGTAGTAGTAGTAGTAGTAGTAGTTGTTACTGTTGTTGTTGTTGTTGTTGTTGTTGTTGTTGTTGTTGTTGTTGTTGTTGTTGTTGTTGTTGTTGTTGTTGTTGTTGTTGTTGTTGTTGTTGTTGTTGTTGTTGTTGTTGTTGTTGTTGTTGTTGTTGTTGTTGTTGTTGTTGTTGTTGTTGTTGACATGTAGTCCTTCCAACACGTTGCACGTAAATGTACGTGTCCTTGTTTCGCACGCCTTCTCACAGAAGCGATACGCAAAGCGCGTGTAAGCCTGGCCTACCACGTGTCACGACATCTATCACAGCGAGGCAGTTCGTCAAATCGACTAAACCGTTCAAGTAGAAGGCCGAATGTCCGATGCCAACGTGTCACGTGGATCTACAGTTCAACTCCTGCCACGGCCTACTTGAGTAACTCGACGTAGCAGGTGTTCTATGCGAATTGGTTTTGAAGAATTTATTGTGTGTTTGTTATAATTATGACAGAGCAATTTCACAACGTCCTCGATGTAATCATGTCGGCGTTCTTTGCTTAGTTTTGCAAGTATTCAGTGGTGTATCCGTTTGCTTGGAAACATGAAGCGTAGATGGTAACGACATCTACCGAGCGCGTTATGCCTGTGTCAGTGCGTCTGTTGTCCACCAGGGGCCGTCTGAGACGGCTGGCAATAAATAAACCTGCACGATGTAACCCTTTTCAACTTCCGGTTCACACCGGACTGCGCATGCTCAGTTGCACAAACATAACTGCAAGTATCAGCAGTGACACGTCACCGGAACCGCCGCGCCACCAGGCGCCTGACCGAGGAGTTGTCCTTTCGCCCGACGGACGCGAATTTCCGGAATTTATGTAGATAGTTCTCGTCGCGGGTTTCCGGTCTACTTTCCCGGCATGCAACGCGCAGTCTGGTTTGTACTTCAGCCGCAGATAGTACGGGTCGTTGAAAGCGCGTTTTATCACTTCGACGATTACAGCGCCACCTGTACTCCCGCAACCGGATGTGAACGCGTCCTCGTAACAGCGCAGCACGTCATCGAGGACTCTGAAATGAACAGACGAAATGCGTGAATAATAAAAATAATTTCAATAGCGGGGAGCTTTTGCACAGATGCATTTTGCATACATGTATTATATTTGCATATTTGCATATTGCAACCTTGTGAACTGCAGTCATTGAGTTCACCGGGAATAAATTGTCATCGTCTTGATCTTCTGGGTCGTAGTTGCTATGGAGACTGATTAGGATAAATGAAGATTAAGATAAACATTTGCTAAGATAATAGCGGAATTTGCAAAAACCAATTGCGTAATTGATATACACGGTAATTCTTTACGTGTAACCTGTATTTGCACCTTAGCGACATGCTTTTAAGGCCACAGCTTGTGTTTGTAATCGAACTGACGACGTTCTTCCATCTGGAGGCTGCTTAAAGGGCACCACGCCAGTGACGTATGAGACCGCCGGGACGTAAATTAAGACGTTACCGTTTATTCGGATGGGAGGACATTGTTGCACAAACAAGAAAAGTTACTTTACAATGACATGGTTCTCCAACAAGGGATTCTTGATGGCTGGAAGTGACGTATTGTGGCCAAAACCGATAGCCGTTAGGAGTATGCTGGATAAATCCACGTTAAGACATCGTCCTCGTGAGAGAAACCGTTACAGTGACAGCTACAAATCTTTGTAATGACGACTGCTGGTTAAATCACGGATTAGCGGAAATTATGGGAACACCCATACTGACGTAGCCATAGATTGTAAATATATGTTTAAAACGTAGTTTTAACTTACATAATGAATAGTCAAATGCTTAGTGAGTAAAACAAATAAATTACACGAGAAGAAACCTAATATATTATGATTATGCACAACTTGATGCGAAGCGATATGTTAAAGTGAGGTGGAAAATCATCCTAATGTGTAATTACAAGACCCCACGTTGTGTTAACACGGACTGCAGATGTGTAACACACTGAGCTAGATGGAAGCAGAAGTCTGAACGGCTTTTCAACGATAAATATCTCTATTATCTGTGATGCGACAACGACCGTTATAATTAAAATATAGATTAGGTTTTATTAATCATAATTACGATTTCGAAATTGTCTTAATTATGTATTCATCTTTATTGCGAAAATTAATTTTTAATACTTTATCTAAGTATTTATTGATTATTTTATGAACGTTGCAATCTGATATTGTATTATTGTATTGCTTTGTAGGCTGCAATTAATGTTTGAAGAATATTCGCACATAAATAGCCACCACTGTCTATAGCCAGATGCTCATTAGTACAGCTGAATTAACTGGAGCAATGTAACACAAAAGGTGTGGCATGGTGACACAGGATATAAACCTGGGTTACCTGAGTCGATATTCCAAAGCTGCGCTGTCGCGCCTACATTTTCCCGGTCGTCATAAACTTTCCGATTGACATTTCTGCGCATGTGCGATACAAATAAAATCATCAGTGTGCAGCGAAACGACAAAGCATTTTTGGCATAAATGCCACGGGCATTTCGTTAACTCTCCTGTGATGATTAATGTGTAGAGTTGCTTAAAATGTCGTTTAATACATTAAAATATTACATTTGTTTAAATAACTGTCACGGACTATGGTGCACTACAATCATGTGATTTGTGTTTGCTATCAAAATATATGTCAAAACTTGTTTGCCTCGTGTTGCTAGGCAACAAATAACTTCGCTGAGAGGTTATATACATCCTACCAAACAGCCCGAATATTTATACCATAAATGCTTTTTCGTTTCGCTGCACATTGACGATTTTACATTTATCGCGCATGCGCAGAAACGTCAACCGGAACATTTATAACGCTACACCGCTACTGCATTACTGAGTTATATAAGGATGAACCGTTATTTTTTACCTTTACACACTCTTTCAGTCAATAATGTTGACTTTGAGTGGCAGGCAATAGTCACCGCTGCGTGGTGAGAGCCTGGTCTGAATGACAGGTTATCATCGGCGGTGTCTGGGTAGGTACGCCAGTTACCCGATACTTATGGCCGCGACATCGCTAATCCGAACCAGGCCACATACCGCGGCGTGGCTAATTTTGCGCCAGCGGAGCCGATTCGAACAGGGAATCGCCGTGAACGTTTGTGTGAGCGAGTGTGTTTCCAATTAGCATGATGATACAATAAATCCAACATATCGACAGGTGACAATGAAACTGTGCTTGTGGAAGCAGTGTCATTGTGACGTAGGAACTGTTAGTCGTACCCGTGATATGATCCGAAACCAGATTCTCGGTCGAAAGGATGCTGGATCAGTATTACAATGTGGCATTCTCCTATACGAGCCACTCTGTTCACAGAGTACACTTCGACAGTATAACAAGAGGGACTAATGCAATATTTGTTAACCTTCTAAGATATTGCCTTCCACACAGGATATCACACACTGAACGTTTTCATTTGATGAAGGGACATGCAAATCCTGTTGACCATAGACTGCACGAAGTATGTACGTAACATATAGCCGCGCCAAACGAGATCACGTGGCTACCACGCATGACACGCCTTACAGACAATCATGTTAATATTTCCGGCAGACAATTACCCGTTGTATACAGGTAAGATGACCCTAACGGCCGATTACTGTTCCAATTTGGGGTTATGGTTGTTAATACAAAGGATATCTGCCCGTTGTTGGCGGGTGACCGCTAGCAAGAACATATGCACAATAGGAGATTACTGCCATTTCGTTTTCCAAACTCGACGAGGCTGTTGTCAGTGTAGACGTGATGACGTCAGTGACGTATCCGGTGACAGCGGATGGTGACCAGAACTCACCGTGACAGCCGAGTGTTGTTGGCGCTGTCCCGGTGACAGAAGAACTTGTAGGCACTGACGTCAGACAGCGCCTTCAACGCCCTTTCTCCCGCCAGGTGGCACTTCACTAGACTGTTGTTGTGGAATACTCGCTGGTAGCAGTAGAGATTCTCTATGTACACTGCAACAGCAAAAGTTCTCATTTTATGATTATGGTTGGTCGGTCGGTCGGTCGGTCGGTCGGTCGGTCGGTCGGTCGGTCGGTCGGTCGGTCGGTCGGTCGGTCGGTCGGTCGGTCGGTCGGTCGGCTCGGCGGCGGCGGCCGGTCGGTCGAGCGCGGTCGGCGGTCGGTCGGTCGGTCGGCGGTCGGCGGCGGTCGGTCGGTCGGTCGGTCGGTGCCGGTCGGCGGTCGGTCGGTCGGTCGGTCGGTCGGTCGGTCGGTCGGTCGGTCGGTCGGTCGGTCGGTCGGTCGGTCGGTCGGTCGGTCGGTCGGTCGGTCGGTCGGTCGGTCGGTCGGTCGGTCGGTCGGTCGGTCGGTCGGTCGGTCGGTCGGTCGGTCGGTCGGTCGGTCGGTCGGTCGGTCGGTCGGTCGGTCGGTCGGTCGGTCGGTCGGTCGGTCGGTCGGTCGGTCGGTCGGTCGGTCGGTCGGTCGGTCGGTCGGTCGGTCGGTCGGTCGGTCGGTCGGTCGTTCGGTCGGTCGGTCGGTCGGTCGGTCGGTCGGTGGTCGGTCGGTCGGTCGTCGTCGTCGGTCGGTCGGTCGGTCGGTCGGTCGGTCGGTCGGTCGGTCGGTCGGTCGGTCGGTCGGTCGGTCGGTCGGTCGGTCGGTCGGTCGGTCGGTCGGTCGGTCGGTCGGTCGGTCGGTCGATGATAATATATTTAAACATATACATAATTAGAACGTCATGTGCCACACTAAGATAAACAAATCTAATTGTTTTCCATTAGTTTCTATTAACTATTTTAGACACTGGCCAAACAAAGTTCAATTTTATTTCCCTTTAAAGGTGCATTTTGTTTCCCTTTAACACTGCGAGTCCTACCATCTTTCACTTCGTTACAGATGTACTCCATGCGGCTGTTGTATGTGCGGAGTCGATTGTCAAAGTCGTACAGTAGCTGGACTCCGTGAGGACACGAGTCGACGATGTCACGTACACAACTTGTGTAGTGCTGGAACGCCCTGTCAACAACAACACGCATTGTCTTCATCGAGAACAACAACAACACGCATTGTCTTCATCGAGAACAAAAAACAACAACAACAAGCATTGTCTTCATCGAGAACAACAACACGCATTGTCTTCTTCTTCTTCTAACAACGCGCATTGTCTTCATATAGAACAACAACAACAACAATAACAACACGCATTGTCTTCATCGAGAACAACAAAAACAACAACAACAAGCATTGTCTTCATCGAGAACAACAACACGCATTGTCTTCTTCGAGAACCATAACAACGCGCATTGTCTTCATATAGAACAACAACAACAACAACAACAACAACAACAACAACAACACGCCTTGTCTTCATCGAGAGCAACAACAACAACAACGCGCCTTGTCTTCATCGAGAACAACAACAACACGCATTGTCTTCATCGAGAACAACAACAAAACAACAACACGCCTTGTCTTTATCGAGAACAACAACAACATGTTTAACATCCCAACAACACGACATTTTTGAGAGTTCATAACTACACACTGACAGACCATCAATAAGGGACACGAGAAGTAGACCTACAAAATACATAACCTATGCATGTATACATGTATTTACGTATATATTTATGCACGATGCATGTTGTACAAAACATGCATTTGTATTATCAATTATTTTTAAATCGACTACGTCTGTTTCTTTTTCCGGAATTCGTCAATGCGGTAATATCTATCTGTTGTGATGAACATAAAGTAAGTAACTTATTTAGTAAGTGACTAAGTTACTGAAGTAAGTAACTAACTTACTAAAGTAGGTAACTAAACACAACTTAACGATCAATATACCCTCAATGTGTTTAGTTTGTTAAAAAAGGAACAAAGCTTATAAATACCAGTACGAACGTATCGGCCTTAATGGTCGGACCATTCAGACACGACGGTCTGCATGGTCCACGTGACCCACGTACCTGCAGGAGACCTTCGTGTCTCGCCGGGTGCCGACGGCGATGATGTTGTAGACGTCGAAGAAGAGAAGCCGGTCTTTCCCCGAGTGGCGCTCCTCACACGTCAACAGGTCCTTCGTGAACCGCAGAGGACACTCTTCCGAGTAGCCGAAGTCTGTGAGGACAGGTCAGAGGTCAATAATGTGTTTCTGGTAGGTTTTGTGAGTAATTTGTCTCGTCTAGTGAATGTGGTTTGTGTTTAGTTTTTTGTTTCCAATTAAAATATTATAGCACACACAAGGATACACGTTCGCGTCCTCTCGGGCACCATGTGTAGTGCTCGGATACAATGTGTAGTGCTCGGACACCATGTGTAGTGCTCGGATACAATGTGTAGTGCTCGGACACCATGTGTAGTGCTCGGATACAATGTGTAGTGCTCGGACACCATGTGTAGTGCTCGGACACCATGTGTAGTGCTCGGGTAGACACACGCACGTATACGCAAGCATATCTACACACGCGCCGCACAAACATATGTATGCGCGTCCGCATGTGCCACAAGCACATTACATGTACAAACACGAACACGAACACGCACACGTACACACACACATACGCGAATACGCGCATACGCGCATACGCGCATACGCGCATACGCGCATACGCGCATACGCGCATACGCGCATACGCGCATACGCGCATACGCGCATACGCGCATACGCGCATACGCGCATACGCGCATACGCACATACGCGCATACGCGCATACGCGCATACGCGCATACGCGCATACGCACATACGCGCATACGCACATACGCACATACGCACATACGCACATACGCACATACGCACATACGCACATACGCACATACGCACATACGCACATACGCACATACGCACATACGCATATATTGCAATGAAAGTACTATACGCACATACGCATACGCACACACAATTCAGCATATAGCTCCACTTACGCTACATACAGCAGCATAGTAATACGAATAGCGCACTTCCGACTACGCATATGCGCACTATGCCACTATGCCACATTATGCACACTATGCACACTTCGCATTTATACGACTCGATGCATTACGAATATACACTAGTACATAAGTATATGATCCACATGACGGTCAACTATACGTCATCTTCTGGACGCACGTCATGCACTACGGACATCTCTGTACATACCGAATGTCATCGGCGTGTCGTCAATATCAGTATAAATCACCTTTGCTAACGCACATACGACTGATGCACATACGCACCTACGCGCATGACCGCACATAAATACAATAAGATATGTCACAACGGGCCATACGCTTGTTCAGTTCGCTAGAATATGCGACATACTGCCAATACGCTAACAATTATATCACGCATCTTTGACATACGAATCGACATACGTCGTGGACAACGAAACCACAGATACAAATACACGCCACAAACAGTACATACGCCTAGTTATACGCACATACGCACATACACACATACGCACATACGCACAACCACAACACAACCACAACACACATACACATACACACACACACACATAAATACGCACATACCACAACACACATACACACATCACACACAACGACATCACACATACACACAACACACATACCACATACACACAACACACAACCACATACACACATACACACATACCACATACGACATACCACATACACACAACACATACGCACACACAGCACATCCACATACCACATAACACACATACAATACACATACGCACATACGC
>JAODUO010000748.1:412500-430000 GCA_025642075.2 Ridgeia piscesae | reverse complement strand
TTCATATATATATATATATATATATATATATATATATATATATATATATATATATATATATATATAATAACTCTGTGACGTCAATGTACACCTCACAATGATTGAATCCCGGTTATTTGGCACAAAAGTAAAGAGTACAACCGACTCTGTGGAGGTGGCGTCTTCCATGGTATGATCACTCAGTGCCATGGTATGATCACTCAGTGCCATGGTATGATCACTCAGTGCCATGGTATGATCACTCAGTGCCATGGTATGATCACTCAGTGCCATGGTATGATCACTTAGTGCCATGGTATGATCACTCAGTGCCATGGTATGATCACTCAGTGCCATGGTATGATCACTTAGTGCCATGGTATGATCACTCAGTGCCATGGTATGATCACTCAGTGCCATGGTATGATCACTCAGTGCCATGGTATGATCACTCAGTGCCATGGTATGATCACTTAGTGCCATGGTATGATCACTCAGTGCCATGGTATGATCACTTAGTGCCATTGTATGATCACTCAGTGCCATGGTATGATCACTCAGTGACGTTAACAGACGACTGCGGCTGTAGTTGGATCGTCAACTACCGTCATTGACAAAGAAGACGCTAAGTATTTGCTGAAGCAAAGCCGAGTCGTGCCTAATATGTTTTCCTTCGTGTAGCCATGTTGCTCCTACTGCTTGACACTCGCGATGTCACCGTTTATTCCAGGGCTACTGTACACTTATTACCTGCACACCACTGTATTGTCCCTGGTGAAACGTATATCGTTTCTTTCCTCCTTCCATATTGCCATCTTCGTCGTCTTCTCGTTCCATTCAGTGGAGAGTTCACTAAGTTATTGAATTAACATCCACTCTTGTGCGGCAACTTTGCGTACGTATGAAGTTATTTCAGTAGCACATGTACAATTAATTTCCTACAAAGCAGATATACTTTCTTCTTACTCCTTGAAGTTATTTCTGTGGACCTGGGGTGGACGGTGTTCGATTGAACAGGTCTGTTCTGGGGTAAAGTATAAAGCCCTTTGAACAATCCTATTGACAGCATACCGCGTCACAAGAACATACCTTTATTACACTTCATATAGACTATCACCGTCTCGGGGGTATACATTCCTCAGGGGAATAAACTGACACAGCCGCGTGAGATCATTATAGCAATAACGCTACAGCAGGTGCCTATTAGCGCGTTACATCATCAGAACACTGCGGTATCGCGGTGTAATATATTCACTACGGTGTAAGTAGACACTTGCCGGCCTACAGACGTCGACTGGCCGGCATGACGGTAGACGTGCCCGGACATGGTAACTAATCGGTCAATCGATCTTCATGAATGTCCGACCACATCTACATTAAATGCGCACCTTTTGCTCGTCCGACAACTACCCCTCTGTTGGCGCGCTTTATCGCTCGCGCTGACACCGTGTTATTTCGCCGCAATTTCTCGACATAGATACGTAAACACCACGTTAGCGAATCGCAAACATCAACATAATAACGCATCACGTTTAAGGTCAGCAGATGACATACATCGTCGTGTCCGTGATGCGGTTCCGAGTCAGAAGGACCACGCGAATGATATCTGTGTTCCCGTTCTTCGAAATGATTGATTTTGCACAAACAGCACATTCAACGGCACGCGCTGTTCATTTGCACCACACGGTCAAAAACACACACTGGATCGCTGAGCTCCTTAAATTGCTAACAGGCGCTTCGGCGCTCTGCGTTACGCTCGGTGGTTTGGAGATATGTAGCGCGTAGATGATGATATATGATACAAGATGTCTTTTGCCCGGGCAATATTGACGTATTGACGTCGATGACAGCCATTGTGCGATAACGTGGCGACGGTGTGACGGTTGAATGTCTCTCGCGCGTTGGCGACGCTTATCGCGTCATGCTTGTCAGACCGCAGATGTGTCCGATAATGGGAAGGCGGCCAGACTGCGGACGTGAACACCCTATATCGCGAGATGTTACCTCATCCGGGGAATGATAAATGATCACCCTCCCCTGCGGCCCTATTACAGGGACAATTGGGGGATCGTTTACGTGAAGTTTTGCCTAGCAACAAGGCTCGACAAGCTTACCACAAATGTGCCACCACAAATGAGATACCGCCGGACGTCCTGCGGCATTTTGTGCTCGAAAGTCTCGTCACTTTTCTCCAGACAACAACAACGGGCAACGTTGTTGTGCTAGACCGGTGGAGAAAGGAAAAGAAAGCTTGATCTGACATATGTATCCTGTGTTTGGATTATAAAATACTTATTTAATGTGTAAACATGTTTGCAAAAACTAAATTAACTGATGTTTGGATTCACGTCGCCTTTAAAACCACCTTCTCCTCTCTTAGTTTGTTAAATTCGGTTATCGGACAAATTTCATTTAATAACCTCAACTAGTTTATTTTAACATTTGGTCGTAGTACCTATACACAATTCAAACTATATGCGAAACGTCAAAATAGTTAAAATCAGCCACAACTGAGGTAAGCAGAAAAACGCATAGTTAAAATCAGCCACAACTGATGTAAGCAGAAAAACTCATAGTTAAAATCAAGCCACAACTGAGGTAAGCAGAAAAACTCATAGTTAAAATCAGCCACAACTGAGGTAAGCAGTAAAACGCGTATTCCTTGTATCAGTTGTTCTATGATGTGAGACTCCCGTCCCTGGTTCCAACAAGTCAATACTAACAACACAAACACGTGGGTCGAAGTAGAACCGAATCAGTGCATTTCATATAATATTATATTATCTCAAACTCTAGCTTGGGATGCCGAGATCATTTCGGGTGAGAGACCATTATAAGAGACAGACAACCTGACACACAGGGTCGCTGAATATGCCGGTTAATACAACATTTGTCTTGGCGACCCACTCAAGACGCCCAATTTTGTGTCGCTGAGCGAAATGCACCGGGGTAAAGTTGAGTGACACAAATAAACGAAACGATAGCAGCAGAAATGTGTCCGAGCTCTAACCACTGCGCTGCAGCGCTCCATTCAGTGGGTAGCGAGTCTCATTGCACTTACACGAGGATTCCTGTGGGAAAACCCACCCGACTCGGTAGTAATGTGTAGTAGGGCGACCGTAGTAACCGAGGTTGGCTAATCACTGCGATGGAACTCGATTTAAATTGGCTACACCTGTGTGACCTGGGGTACCGACGGGGGCATATTGGACAGCTGCCGACAGATCCAGCCAGTCGAATGGAGATGGAACATGTGTCGGGCCTGGCTGCAGGCGACACCTGCGCCCGGCTCAACGATACCTGGCGGCGAGTGGCTATCAAATCTGTCGTTTACGCAGTCGGAACAAGAAGCCAATAACTGCAGCTGCCGATGCGAGAAAGCGATCCAGATGGATGTCACGACGTCTGCAAGGTTCTGTCATTACTGTCGTTAAACCTACGACATTAACATCGCTTCGCCTGCGTAAAATGACACATTAACCGATCAGATCTACTGAAATAGTCAGCGATTTGCAAGCGGAGCATCTGGATAATGTAGGATAAACATATGCGTTAAAAGCATACCCGTGGGTAACAAAGGAATGATGTATAATTTACCATAAGTGTTGTCATAAGATCGTAGCACTGTAACTACACTATAGAGACGGGTCAATCAAGACAGCATTGCGAGTGCTGGAAACAACTAGAACCAGTGGTGCAATGCTGATGAAAGGAAACCAAATTAAGTAATTTCTTTGTGTCGGGTACGTACGTAGTTTAACAGAATACAGATAAAACAACACACATATACAATCGCGTCGTCTGCATAGAACAACGTATTGGCTGGTCAGATATGTTAAAATTGCGAGCGATTTTCGCAGTTTGTCAACTGAAACCCTGTGAGTTATAGAGACAAAAAATCTATAAGGTAAAACACTACCCAAGGGTAAAGATATAGTGATGTTTAATTTACCATTGTCGAAATACTGTTGAATAGAACCAATGTGTATGTATGTATGCGATACGGACACAGCGCCGTTTCGTTTGACCTGATTCTACACGGAACCTCGAGCTATAACGACCCCATTGCGTGGGCTTGTTTCCGCGCTATGTACTCGGCGCTCGCAGAGGTGTGAATGGCGCCGTACAATGCGCCCGTTCCCGCGTCAAAACCCCGACACTTGTCGTAGTGTAGTCGGCTTTCTTCCTCGTCTCTCGCCTATTAACCGCAACGACACCAAACAACGCCGGCAACGCTGTCAATGAAACGCGCTGTATGGGGGCCAGCGATTATCAATGGCCCAAACGTACGTATCGGAGACGTATATGGAACGTATGCAAATACGTCGCGTTGCCTGTCCGACTCTCCGTCGCTTCGTATTACGTGCGACCGTAGCATAGCGACCACACGCTGGCGTCTCTAATGAATATCGTATCGGTTCTTGCGCCCGGCGCATAAACTACTTACAAGAAGAAATAAACCTTCGGCGAATAACGTTATCGTTTTGGCGGGTTGTCAGATCAGTCGGGCGGCGTAAGCGTGCGGCCAGTCGCCCAGGCCCTGGCGGCGTCGCGACCTCTGACCTGCTCAAAACTGGGTAATAACGAACTTGAAAGATGGGCCCAGAAGCGGTAGTGGGAATGGGAATATCGTGTAGGTGTGCACACGATGTTGGGCCCGCGGGAAACCCGCACTGGGAAGAGGTGTGGGAGCACGCCCGACCGGGAGACGGCAGAAAGGGGAGGCGGGTGATGGTATCACCTCGAGCCTCTAAACCTGTCCAATGT
This sequence comes from Ridgeia piscesae, assembly GCA_025642075.2. Taxonomy (NCBI): domain Eukaryota; kingdom Metazoa; phylum Annelida; class Polychaeta; order Sabellida; family Siboglinidae; genus Ridgeia; species Ridgeia piscesae. Next base: position 425,254 of record JAODUO010000748.1, on the reverse strand, counting down.
ACGTTGCTGTCGAGAGTATGGTGGTGATGAGGCGGGGGAATCTGTTCTGGCGACCTGCCCAGGCGCTGACGCCCAGGAGCATTGATTTGTCCAAGTATCAGGCGAAGCACAGGCGCGCGTCGCATTCTTCCCAACTGCATCCCTGCCTCCATTGAACCCAAGCAGCACCAATGGGGCACGCAAGTTTTAAGTTCTATATGTTTCCACCCAATACAAATTCATCTAGAAATTGAGAACTATTGCACAGATACGTTATTGTTCCAAATTGTTTCTGTATTGCAGTAATTTTGACTTTGAATACGCTTACGGACAACGAGGTGTGGACCAGTTGCGCATGGTCTCGCTATGTATCGCTCATAACGGACGAGAATCACTTGCGTGCCCTATTTGAGAGTCGCAATCTAGACGAGCACTGCACGTAAAGAGTCGACGTGATGTGAAGTATCGTAAACGAAATTGTCGATGCGAATCATACGGCACGTTCGCTTGAATTAAGTAGTCCCAGCTGTAGCGGAGAACATAAAACTAAGCCTCAAATCACCGGAACCAACACATGTAAATATGTTTTCGTCCCGTGGTTAATCCTGTTTAGGAATGCTGTAAGGGTCTCCTTGTTGTAGAGACTGCCCCGTCAATGGCATCGCTACCTACATTCGGGACTTCTCGTGTGTGTGTGTGTGTGTGTGTGTGTGTGCGTGCGTGCGTGCGAGCGTGCGAGCGTGCGAGCGTGCGAGCGTGCGAGCGTGCGTGCGTGCGTGCGTGCGTGCGAGTGCGTGCGTGCGTGTGTGTGTGTGTGTGTGTGTGTGTGTGTGTGTGTGTGTGTGTGTGTGTGTGTGTGTGTGTGTGTGTGTGTGTGTGTGTGTGTGTGTGTGTGTGTGTGTGTGTGTGTGTGTGTGTGTAGTGTGTGTGTGTGTGTAATCTGAAATAAATATTGTTTAAGTAGTAAAAAAAAATTGTTGGTCTGGTGCTAATTCTAAAATAAACAAATGTCTTTATGGTATGCTATTTAAAATAGTTATGTTGTCTACATTAATTTCAATAGGGGCGATGCCCCACCCCAATCACTGAACATTTGGAGAGTAGACTGTTTGGATCCATAACTGCTTGCCTGATACATAGAGTGACAATGAGCAGAGGTTATAGGGGTGCATGTGTAGGACTTCCCAATCCCACCTTTTGGCCAAAAAAATTCTCGTCACTCAAATGGGGTCAAATTACACAAAGTGCAGGAATCCCATGGTCGACATTGCAACGGATAGGTGTATATAATTATAAATGACAGAATTATGAACCTTTTCATAAAATCATAACATGTCGACAATTTTATTTGCATGCCAAAGCAACCATTTTGAAGATCCGAGACAGTTCAGATAGTTCAGACTGATCTTCATATAAAATGGCGGCCATGTTTTTATATGGTCCTCAAATTCAATTTCCCATTAGCTGCAGGTTAATAAGTGTATCATGTATAATCTAACTGTAAACGTGTAGATCCTAATAATAAAAAATAGCAATAACTGTTCTAGACTTCTGTAAATAATTCCTGCCTGTGAATTATATACGTGAAACACATCCTCGACATTTTATTACTAATACAAATGCCAATGCTAGCACTGTTTATGGTCAACGGTTGTAGAAACTCGGTCGGAAATCGATCAAGCTGAAACCTAAACATGTCACTCATTATCCTTGGCTTGACTCTATCTGAAATTAGATACGGCCAAAATAGTTGATAATAGCTTTGTGCCTTGCGGTTACCGGACACACATGGTATAGCTGTCATTAAGTAATGACTATTTTGCGTGCTATTCTCGATATCAATCGATGATCTTGGAGGCCAGGAATCGACCGGATTACGTAGAGGAATATATCGTTGACGGGATGTGGCAGATCAACAGGTCGCGCCTATCGTATAATATGATTTAATATTGTGCAAGATTGCCTTCCTGAGCAAAAATGCAACCAGATGGCAACTGAACAAGTAGGACGTTGGTCTAGATCCATACTGAGTGTCCAGTATTTATGTAACCATGTATGTCCAGGATATGTCTAAATTTAAGTCTAAGACAGACAGACAGACAGACAGACAGACAGACAGACAGACAGACAGACAGACAGACAGACAGACAGACAGACAGACAGACAGACAGACAGACAGACAGACAGACAGACAGACAGACAGACAGACAGACAGACAGACAGACAGACAGACAGACAGACAGACAGACAGACAGACAGACAGACAGACAGACAGACAGACAGACAGACAGACAGACAGACAACAGACAGACAGACAGACAGACAGACAGACAGACAGACAGACAGACAGACAGACAGACAGACAGACAGACAGACAGACATACAGACAACACAGACAGACAGACATACAGACATACAGACATACAGACAGACAGACATACAGACATACAGACATACAGACATACAGACATACAGACATACAGACAGACAGACATACAGACATACAGACATACAGACATACAGACATACAGACATACAGACAACAGACAACAGACATACAGACATACAACAACAGACATACAGACAACAGACATACAGACATACAGACATACAGACATACAGACATACAGACATACAGACATACAGACATACAGACATACAGACATACAGACATACAGACATACAGACATACAGACATACAGACATACAGACATACAGACATACAGACATACACAGACATACAGACATACAGACATACAGACATACAGACATACAGACATACAGACATACAGACATACAGACATACAGACATACAGACATACAGACATACAGACATACAGACATACAGACATACAGACATACAGACATACAGACATACAGACATACAGACATACAGACATACAGACATACAGACATACAGACATACAGACAGACAGACAGACAGACAGACAGACAGACAGACAGACAGACAGACAGACAGACAGACATGACAGACATACAGACATACAGACAGACAGACATACAGACATACAGACAGACAGACAGACAGACAGACAGACAGACAGACATACAAGACAGACAGACAGACAGACAGACAGACAGACAGACAGACAGACAGACAGACAGACAGACAGACAGACAGACAGACAGACACAGACAGCAGACAGACAGACAGACAGAGAGACAGACAGACAGCGACAGACCACGACAGACAGACAGACAGACGTACAGACGTACAGACAGACACGACAGACATACAGACATACAGACATACAGACATACAACATACATACAACACACAGCACACACAGCACCACGCAGACGCAGACGCACGACCCGACAGACCCCGACCCCGACAGACAGACAGACAGACAGACAGACAGACAGACAGACAGACAGACAGACAGGCAGGCAGGCAGGCAGGCACACACAGGCAGACAGACAGACAGACAGACAGACAGACAGACAGACAGACAGACAGACAGACAGACAGACATACAGACATACCCCGACGGAGTACGTACGTCTAGCCATTGGGACCCCGCGGCATAGTGCACGCACGCCACGCGACAGAAGACGCGCACTAGATGCTACAGAGCACATACACACACACACGCACGCACGCACGCACGCACGCACGCACGCACGCACGCAGGCAGGCAGGCAGGCAGGCAGGCAGGCAGGCAGGCAGGCAGGCAGGCAGGCAGGCAGGCAGGCAGGCAGGCAGGCAGGCAGGCAGGCAGGCAGACAGACAGAATACCACATAGCCACTGTCTTGGATGGTACGTACGTCTATGCCATGTGGGTGTTAGCCCCGCGGCATTAGAATAAAGCACGCTGGACGCGCTCATAAACCGTCGACAGTTAAGACGCCTGCATGGTGGCCTAAGTGTAGGCCAATAAATCGCCTACGGTTGCGTCGTGAAGCTGTCGGCGCCAACAAACAAGCGATTACAAATCACCTTTAAGACCTTACGTTTTTACAGACCGACGCCATCCCCCCGCCGCGCTCAACCGTTTAGTCCCCAATTGCAATTCGATCCTTATAATCACCAAAACGGCTAGGCGGAGTAGATACAACAGCAGCAACGTCGGCTGCAACTCACGATGCAATTAGGAGTAAGTATTTGCGTACACAAATGAAGTAAGGTTAGTGAGATGACGTAAATATCGAGAAAGTTGGCACGTAATATATAGGTATATAATCAGATTATAAACCATGCATTCTTCGCCAAATTATTATTTAAATTATATCTTCCAAGTATCACGGAAATATTACGAAGACGAATTCGAAACACCCCGACGTGTCTCGAAAAAATCTTAACGAAGCGTCTCTTGAAATGAAAATTCCAGAAATAACGCATTGATTCGAAGAATCGGAAATCTAGCAAGATGCTGCTATGCACACGGCGTCTCGCATAACAACGAACGGCAAAGCTTCGCGGCGCATTGCTATGCTCTCTTTGTCGGGTCACGTCTATTCTTCGCCTGGCGACAGTGACATCGATCGCACGTAATCCCACCCGCCAGAGTAGATACTCTCCCTCAATCGACCTCCCACGGCCGTCGCAGTCATCAATGGGCGCGACAAATTGAATACACAGCGCCAGTAGCGACTAACACCGCCGTCGGGCGACTCTAAAACAAACACGCCGTTGTCCCCGGCACGTCAAAGCGCCAATTAGAGCGGCCTTCGCAAGCCGCAGCGGCGGCCGAGAAATCGGGGTAACAATCAGATGAAACGGCAGCCCATGCGGAGGGGATTTTCAGACGGAATTGCTCATTATTGCTACTCTCAGCGGGGGTTGGGTTATGGTCGTGTCGCCCTGCTGCCAGACGTCTCCAGCGTTTGCGTCCCACGGGGTGACGGCTTTGCCCGATTGGTACCGAAGGCAAATCTTATGTAAATATCTTCTTGGGTAGGGTTTCGGATCGGGGCGTGTTTTTGGTGGTAATGCACACGTTTCCCGCCAGTAAGTACCTGTGTGCACATCTCAAATGATTAGTTCTGGTCATATGCGTATTGTCATTATCGTGGGAAACACAGGTTGTCAAAAATGTTTGACAAAGATATGTGTTTAAACGGGATTTTAAGGATGAACGTACTTGTAAATAACACAGCGGAAACACTAGCGAAATACAGAAGGACGAAATGAAGTCAAATTGGAAAGCTAACAAAAATCTGGAAGGACAATGTAAAAAAGACACGGGGTTGAGGGGGTTGAAGGAGGAAAACTTGAAAGACCGAAACAAGTGGCAACGACTCTACACTCCCGGCCGACCCGTGAGTTACATGTCGACAGAAGTCACAGTAGCAGATGCATCAGACAGCAACACAGGTGTTTGCAAGTAGTGATATGACGACAACCACGACGAAAACAACTACTAACTACTTATTTTAACAAATCAAGATTACATAAGATCGCTTTCCACCGCGACCAAGCCCAAGCTGATGAAGTCATCATAATTATAGTGATTTGTGTATGACCCGTTTTCCACCATAAGCAGCACGTTTCGAATGACAAGTGGGTAGTCCCTGCACGTGGATGTTCATCGCGAGTCCATCATTTTGCATCGTAATATCATATGCTTTTCCTGGCAATGTCATTTGGAGGGCACCGAACACACGCAAATAAGATAATCTGAAAATTATACTAGTTCAATTTCGATTGAGTGTGAGTTATATCATCACAACACCATTGATGTAGATACTATCAACAAGCAATTGATATGAAAATGGATGTAAACTGACACCAAATTTGATAGGCCGATGTACGCTTATACCAAACACATGACAAGCGTAGCCTCACGAATGGCAACAGAAAGTATTGTATTTTGGTAGCAACCAGTAAATACATGTATTCGGTATTCATAGCTTGCTGTGGTATTTAGAATCATATTAAAATACGCTGTCAAACATTTCATGTTATATGTAATATTTTATTTTATTTCTTTAAAGACATGACATTTTCATATACTACATATAGCCACATCATTAAAGTCAGTTAACAATAACCATGACATATATTAGAATTCTATATACTAGAATACAAATATAGTCTCAAAATCATTTGGAAATAACAACGACAACGTCACGTGACGTCTCTCATACGGTGTGATGGTTAATTTCGGTTAATTATGAACAGTTAATTCATGTACAAGCAATCGTCTAGATTAAAACACGACTGTTCTGGTTTTGATGAGAGTAAGTCAGGGAATGTCGATGTAGCTTTGCTACAAGGCGTGTCGGTCTGTAGTCGTGTGTTATTAACTCCGATACAGATCTGTATTAGAACTATCAGATAAGAATGTTGATTTTAGGCCACAACATCGCGTTCGCGTATGTCTATTCTTTTTGGGGCAATTACTGCATTGCTATGCGGGACATACAATTTTCGAGAAGAATCGCATTCTTGTCAAAGTAGACGGGACGAATTAAGTTATGAATTAAACTTATAACGACAATAAACAGACGTATGTTTAACCCAATTCTAATATTAACTTCATTCAGCACTTGCAGATGGTACGTAGTTTGTATCTATAAGTTATGTAAATATATATATATATATATATATATATATATATATATATATATATATATATATATATATATATATATATTACCATTTAATTAAATAATTTTTATCTTGTACATATAGTACCAATTTTGTTTGATGATAACACATTTAGTCGATCACTGGTATACTTTTATATACGGTCTAATTGACCATTTTGTCATATCATGAAGTCCGAGCACGCATAAAACTACACGGGTCACTCGCCGCTGCCTTCACGCGACACTGTCACCTCGGGTAGGTAATGACAACACGCTGACATTTTCACCTAACAGATCGATGACAAATTGGGCTGTTTCTACGTGCAACCGAGAACAATGTTTCTCTTTTCTCAACTAGCCATAACACTTGCAAAAGGTCAGTGTTTTGTGAATGTCAATCATCGGCACAAAGTAATTACCTCATCGCCACATAGAAGTACACACGACGCGAGCAAATGCCTACCGAAACCGCAATATTGCCGGCGTTGATGCGTTATTAATCAGAACGTTTGGAATGTCGTTTTGGAATATCACCAATTCTTGGTGGAAACCCCGTACCTGACGCACAGCGGGATTAACGAACATCGTTTGCGAAAACATGCAACGTTTGGTTTCGCGTCACTGCGCACAAAATTGTTGCTCGGTATTCCTGTCGCGTAGATACGCTCACGTCAGTAGGCACAAAGCACTTTTTGTTCTTAGATTTTTTGTTTCTGCGCCGACGTAAGAGTAATCGTGTACTTTGGCCTAACTCACAAGAATACGACGACTCTGTTTTATGTGGACTTAATTTAATTACCATCGGCGACACTGGAAGTCAGCCGACAAAAATGCGGGTGCACGTCACAAGGAAACAGTCGCACTACAAAGAACAATGATTTTCCAACTGAGGACGCCGGTAGTACGACCAAAACCGTGGCAGGTTACCGAGGAAACAATATGTCAACTATGACGTAGTTGATATAATTTAAGCTTTTTGACTGAATACATTTTTTTCTTCTGTGGATTTATTTATGGCCTTCTTTATATTTGATATTCGGAATGGTGAATGATGTTATTCTTTGTATGGAATGAGTCCAGGTGTTTAGTGAGATACAAAAAGGACACAATGTCACAGGAGAAGGTTCATCGGATAAACAATTCAAGATTTACCTCCGACACTGACTCTGGCAACTCCTGCAAGAAACAATCTCAACCAAACTCATCTAGATTCACCAGACTCAATTAACCTCGATAGAACTCAACCACACTAACCAACCTCGACCTGACTAGACTCACCTGAGACGAGGAGGACAACGAGGATGCACAACACGGCTAGTATAATCCAATTCATGCCGGTCCAGCACCAGCGTCGATGGTCACACTTCATAGCGATGACCAGTGCTACGTCATCGAATAGTCGCTCCACATCTCGCGTCGTCAGCCGATATCCGTTTGTCCCTCACTAGCACGGGTCCGACTGTGGTACGTCGTTTGTTGTCCGTTACGGTATCCGTACAAGCAACACAAGGCGCATGTTGCTCAAGAGCCGGCGTGGCTGTGCCTCTCAGTCTCCTCGGTCTGTGTCGTCGTTGTGTGCCCGCCTGTAGTAGATCCACGCAGACACGCTAGCACACGTCCTCACGGCCCGCCTGCTAATTACGTTCTGTCACAGCCGAGTCGAGGCGCCAGGGGTCGATGTCGCCGGCACCGGTGGCTGTCGGGCGGCCGTTTGAAGTGACGGTCAGCTCCCTCGGCAGCAGGTAGACCCGGAGAACTCAATCGCGGCGCAGACAGCGACGGCGGCGGCGGCAACTGGCGGCGGCAACGCGACACTCATATCACTAATCCACGGCACGTCCGCGCGCGTGAAAGAAGCAAAGTTTGAGACCGACCGACCGACTGACTGACGCGATAATTAACTCGCCTACAGCGGGCTGGGCTGGCTGTGACGATCGCGGGTGACACGCTTTTGTTGCGGAGGCAACGGCAGCGACTACGGCTACGGCGGCGCGGGTTTGACTCGGTCGGTGTCGGTGAATCGCCGCGGGGTGTTGAGTGCTACTCGCCTCCACTGAGCCCACCACTGCAACCACGCCACGTCGGGACCCAACGTCCTCACTCGCTGATCGGTCTGTCAGGTGGTGGCACCCGCTACGTCAATCGTCCCCGTCAGCCACGGACAAGGAGCCAGTCAGGTATTGATTGAGCGTCGTGCGAGTGATCGGTGCAGAAGCAAGGAGGCGTAGCATTCAGCGGCAGTCGCAGTGCCCGGCCCGGCCCGTATGCTGCATGCGTCGTACATGTGCGCCGTTTCCAGACTCGACGATTCGCCGACAGACATGGCCAATTATCGACTCGCTAGCATTCGCTGCGGGCCACCCGTGCTCCCGCTGCGCAGTCGCAGCAGCCCGCTGATAAAACGACGCGTCGATGCAACTTAATTTCACCGAATTTCTTCGTCGGCAAAATAGGCCTGTCTACCTGGTGCAATGCATTGGTCGGCAGGCCTTTTAGGTGGAATGGATCATAAGCCTGTGTCTCGGGTTTCGATTATGGTTGTTAAGTCTATGGTTATGGTGTCACCACTCATACATTCCAACGTATTTATGGATACTGTTATGGCTACTAAACTTGTTGTTTAGGATTACCGATAATAAATGTGTGTATGGTAATGATTAAACATACCGACTATTTCACACCAGTAGTTAGAGTGGAGCTCTTCATGACAGAACACAAACTAGTCGAAATCGAAAACGGCATAACAGCTCTTGTGTTACGTATATATTCCGAAATAGCACCAGGATATAACCGTTTTTATTGTCCGCCCGGCGTAATGAATCTATCATCAAACGATCTTCCGAACGTGAGACGTCTGGGAATTTCTTATATATGTCCTTAAAGTATTTTCAGAGCAAACAACCAGATGCAGGCATTTGCGTATTTATTTAGTTTGTGCCGCTTCGAACCGCTGCTAGCAATTGCGAACCGCTTGCAGCGACGCATCGCGATTACGCGCCATGCTGTGATGTCATTGCTCGCGAGTTACTCAACACCGCCTTCCGATCGACAGCATATGTTACTCGCATTCAGTGTCACGCGCGGGAGGCTTAACGGCATACGCGGATCTCGTCTTGCGCTAATCGATCGAACTTCGGGACTCGTGCGGGAGCGTGATTGTGATTGATCCGCACGTTATTGATAACCCGACCGCATTCGGCGCAAGGCAAACTGATTATGTAGACGACGCGTGCATTCCTTCTATTATGCGTAGTCCGCGGATACGGTCATTAGATCACGCGTTTAAATACCGGTTTACCTGATTGCAACGATAAAGTAATTGCATGTCCGACACCCAGTTAATCGTCGTAAGTGTGTTTATCGAACGAACGCCTGCAGCGACTATTTATGTCCGCCCGGAAGTGAGGAATCAGTCAACGAGGCGAAAGGCGAATTTATTCGTTCGCAGTGTGCTCGGCATATCCGAATACACAGAGCCTTGTATTGATTTCAAGGAAAGATGACCGCTTCTTTAATCAAATCCGGTCGTCTTCTGCAGCGTTCTACGTCAAACGTGCATTTTCACGACTTCGTTTACTCTGTAGGTTTTCCTGTGAGTCGACCGCGATTGCGAACGGTCATGGAACAGGCTTTCAGCCTTGTTTGGTTAGTGGGTTTGCTGCAGACGAAGGCACGCCCAGAAGACTGTTGCATTTTACTAATGTTTCCGTTTATGGTCGATTTACTTTACGCCGCCCGGCCTCGCGGCTCCGCCCCGGGATCGGACAAAGCGAACAACGGATACGCATAAAAATAATCGCCGTTTAATTGCTTCTTTCCAAACATAGCGTGCACACGTCACACAAAGCACCCGCGAGTACCCGGCCCTGCATTGTTCTTTATTCGTCACAGCCAGCCGGACCCATTGTGTGGTCACTGATCCTAACGCAATTGGAAACCGACTGGATTAAAAGTGAGCTTTTTGTGGAGCGTTTGACGGAGCGTTACGTAAGATATAAGACAAAGCCACTGCTCGTTAACGATACAGCTTAACTACACGACACCAGCTACACCAATTACCCGACGCTAACTATACACAACGTGTACTGTATAGCGCACCATAATTCGGTAAAACATATTTTACTTCTTGTTGTTTTTATTGGCATTCGTGTTCTTCTTCTTGTTCTTTTATTTTCGTTGTTCTTGTTGTTCTTGTTGTTCTTGTTGTTCTTGTTGTTCTTGTTGTTCTTGTTGTTCTTGTTGTTCTTGTTGTTCTTGTTGTTCTTGTTGTTCTTGTTGTTCTTGTTGTTCTTGTTGTTCTTGTTGTTCTTGTTGTTATTGTCCGTCTTGTTCTTCTTGTTCATATGTTTCATCTTGTTATTCTTGTTCTCCTTGTTCTTTTTCTTCTTCTTCCTCTTCTTCCTCTTCTTGTTATTCTTATATTTCCTCTTAATCGCTTGGTTTTCGTTGTTTTCTAGTCTAGGTATTCTTGTTATTCTAGCATTCTCTTGTTCTTCTTGTTTTTATTGTCCTCTTTGTTCTTCTTGTTCACCAGCCCAACGACTACCATGTGGGACACTGGTACCACGCCTTACACGGCATTAACATCCCGACTTCTGGGAAATACCGCGTAGGCCATGAGATTAGGCTTATATATATCACGCAACAACACTGCGAAGCGGTAAACATTAACTAAACACGTCAACGGAGAAGACACAGCGTTGTTTCTATAAAATATACAATCTCTCTCTGGCATTGACCCTCTACGTGTCCCTGAACGCAAACACATACTTCGCTTATTTCCGGTCTCAGTCGCTTCTAATTGTGTTGCAGTCATTACGCTGTAACAGCTCAATGTATAAATCCATACAAATGACGGAAACTTGATCGTCTGCGTCGACTATGTCTCTTATTTGGATATATAACGACAAGCAGTGAAGGACGCGGGGAGGCCGTGAAATTACAGTCGTGAGTCATTGTAATTAGATGCATGTCACATGAACGTAACAACCGTTGTTACGGTATTCACGAGATTCCGCCGAGTGTGACTGTGACTGTGACTGTGACGTCACGGGTTGATGACTCCGATGTATGACGCACGTTAATTGTTACCGCAATGAGAACAAAACACCATTGTGGTTTGTTTGTGCATTCGCTTGTTATCGATAATTGTGAGAGTCCTTACGTTAGGACTTCTTCTTCTCAAGTGATACCCACGTGCGTGACTACAGAGTATTGTTGACTTGGCGCCAGTACGCCTTTAGATATTGCAATCCATATTGATCTCCTTCGTAGCATTTTTTTAACCCTGTTATAGAGACACCCGGTAGAGGCGCTGAGATAGCGGATACAATGGACCAACGTCGTATGAACGAAATTCATCTCTTGCTTGATCCCATTACAATAAAAAGCGATTCGAATTTTCTAGCATGATTATGTTTTAGAAACCGTTTTAATAGTGTATAGTTTTAATGAACACTGTACACCATTTGCTATCCACTAAATAATGCAGTTTCGGTATATTGTATGAACTGCTTATCCAAGGTTCGAAACTGGGGTTGGTCGCAATATTCACCCCACCCCCGGCAGGCAACCCGGTGCTGTGACGTCATACTCAGTTTTATTTCTATATAACAAATGACAAAATCATCGCATAAAGCATATATATTCTAACACATCTTACTTACTTATCCTCTTCGTTAGGCTACAACAACAATGTTCCTCCACAGCGTCCTGCTTTTAGCTGCGGCCTGAGCCTCGCCCCACGAGAGCCCCATATCTTGTAGCTCTGCCATTACTGTCTAACATATGGGTAACCAAAATGTGTTTTGATTGGGCGATATATGTTATTTTAAACTACAACATCATTCGAATATAGAACATGCTTACGTTAACAACACTCTCACAGTCGGTTTACATTTAAAAGTTCGTTTTTCTAATGTATCATAATAAATTATTATTTGTGTGCAATTTTACTTGACTAAAAATAGTCTTAATTTACGTACTATATCAATATGTATAGCCAAACTATTCCTTGCTTGAAATACTTATTTTTGGTGTTTACGGCTTACAACACCACCGCTAATTAAAGTTTCTGTTAACGATCTCGCAAAAAATTAAATGCAAATGTCGTCACAGAATCTGGAACGACGCAATGAGGTCTGTGACATTCCCCACGGGCAAAGCGTTCGTCTTTCCTTCTAAGAGTATACAATGAATAAAGGTGTGGTGACACCGAAC
>JAODUO010000748.1:385000-407500 GCA_025642075.2 Ridgeia piscesae | reverse complement strand
TCGCCTCGCCTCGCCTCGCCTCGCCTCGCCTCGCCTCGCCTCGCCTCGCCTCGCCTCGCCTCGCCTCGCCTCGCCTCGCCTCGCCTCGCCTCGCCTCGCCTCGCCTCGCCTCGCCTCGCCTCGCCTCGCCTCGCCTCGCCTCGCCTCGCCTCGCCTCGCCTCGCCTCGCCTCGCCTCGCCTCGCCTCGCCTCGCCTCGCCTCGCCTCGCTCGCCTCGCCTCGCCTCGCCTCGCCTCGCCTCGCCTCGCCTCGCCTCGCCTCGCCTCGCCTCGCCTCGCCTCGCCTCGCCTCGCCTCGCCTCGCCTCGCCTCGCCTCGCCTCGCCTCGCCTCGCCTCGCCTCGCCTCGCCTCGCCTCGCCTCGCCTCGCCTCGCCTCGCCTCGCCTCGCCTCGCCTCGCCTCGCCTCGCCTCGCCTCGCCTCGCCTCGCCTCGCCTCGCCTCGCCTCGCCTCGCCTCGCCTCGCCTCGCCTCGCCTCGCCTCGCCTCGCCTCGCCTCGCCTCGCCTCGCCTCGCCTCGCCTCGCCTCCTTAGAACTATTATGATCGCAGGAGTAATAAAAGAGAAATTATTGTTGTATCTTTAAAACCAACAGTTCTCAATCGTGATCGAGTGAACGGTGGCGAGGAGCAAGCGTTGTTCGTCGACTTGACTGGTGTTTGACCGCTGTGTCATTAGTGTTTAATTAGCAAACCCGGCAATCAGTATCTCAACATCAGCGAGTCAACATTCCGTCGTCTCGGTAATTGTCGTATTTGTTCGTCAAACGGGTGTTCCTTCTGCCCCGACAAAAACAGCAAGTGGTCATTACTGCAATGACGTAACACACGACTAGTGACCACTCGCGTGATTGGCGCGAGACGGCCCAGTGAAAGACCTAAACCAACACCACAGTTTCCAGTTTATTTCATCTGTGTCGCCCCTTTGTCCCCGGTGCGGGCGGCGCCCGGTGAATGTCTCTGTCGGCGGACGTTGTGTGAGTTTGGCGTTAAAGCCGCGCGGAAGTGTCAATGCAGAAAGGTTGATGCGTGAAATTGAGAACATGTTTGAAGTGGACAGTGGCGCTGACGTCACGACGTTTCACATTCATGATCCACAGCCGCCGACATCATCATCATTGTAGTCGCCACCACCACCACCACCACCACCACCACCACCACCACCACCACCACCACCACCACCACCACCACCACCACCACCACCACCACCATCACCATCTCATTAGCAATTAATCGTAGCCCTGTTCGAAGAACATATCAATTTCCCATGACAATTAGTGACAAACCAAGCCGTAACGATAACATGTATACGCATACGCGTACATATGTTAACACAGAATGTACTTTAACTGTAAACAATGACCAGCCCAACTGTCACGTCGGCTATAAGCACTCGTTCTTTCTCCCTCCAAAATCTGCCAGACCCGTGGCCCTGGCGTTTGAATACCGTAACGCTGCACCGTCTATCACCAATCACGAGTCCCTGCGACATCTTGTTTATGTAAATCTTTAAAAACACCGCCGAACTTTCCCCCGTCTTTCCCCTCGGCTCGCAGCGAATGCCAGGCGCGCTTTCCAATTAATGACGGCGAAACGCGATATTCATAATCCGGCGCCTTGTTGCGTTGGGGGTGTTCTCGGGTCAAAGAAACAGTCTGATGAGGCCTCCCCTCCCGTTCCCGACGTCTCTATCACCCCGGGGCTCCCGCACCCCACCGAGGCGCCATGCGGGAGGGTGGGTATCCATTAGGTTCAACGCCGAAACGCCACGGGGGTAAAGAACACACCACAACCCGCCGAAGACTGCGGCTCGCCCGACGCAATTAATATTACGAAAACGTACTCGCGAAAAACCGTTCCAATTTCCCATGACGAGCGTTTGAGATAGCGACCACCGGGAGTGAAAGGCGGGGGAATAATGGGATTCTCGCGGGGCACAAATCGAGTTTTATTTTGGTATAGCTAAACCAATACTTCTATTCGCGCGGGAATAAAGACTGAACGAGAATAGACGGTAGAGGCAACGGATGTCTGGTTCCTGAAAATAATGAGTGGCATTGACAGAAACATAAAGTAATGGGGGGGGGGTAATTGGGCCAAGGTCCTCTTTGGCTTTAAACATATTGCGCCACTAACTTACACTAATCACTCACTTTTGAACGCTCGAGTAGTTTCAACCCCTTCCGACATCATAGATACGTCACAGGGAGAAACCAACCTCTTGAATACATACTTGACAACTGAAAAGAGCATGGGTCGTGACGAGGATGTCAGCAAAATATAGTGTGACAACTGGAGAAATTATGACGACGATGTCAGCAATTGTTAACTAGCAACCTTTTCCTTTTCTCTTTTCGTGTGTAATGTGTTTGTGCGAAACTGAACTCGGCAAGCCATTGGGCCCCACGAAGACCTCTTGACCACAGTAAAACGACGCAAACTGAAATGGCACGGGCACGTAATAAGATCTTCAGGGCTTGCCAAGACAATCCTGCAGGGCACAGTGCAAGGAGGGAGAAGACGAGGCAGACAGAAAAAGAGATGGGAGGACAACATCCCGGAATGGACGGGCATGACATTGGGCGCCGCCATGAGGAAGACGAGAGGCGAGAGGAATGGAGGGAGCTGGTTGCCAGGTCATCTGTGGCGCCTCAACGGTCCACTAAGACTACGGGATAGGTGAGGTGAGTTGAGGGCACAGAGTTAGATATATGGGTGAGGGTGTAATGTGATCATCCCTGGTCAGGGCAACTGTCCACACGGGGCCACAGTGTGTAGTGCTTGCCATAAATGATCCTAGTGCGAGCGTGAAGCTCGTACCCAGGCATTGGTGATGGACTTGAAGGCCCGGGGAATTGGCAGAGAGGGTTATTTCGGGAATGTGATTCCACAATCGCATTGCGGAGGGGAAAAAGTAATGTCTGTGGGAGGTAGTGCGGGATTTAGGGACCTTAAGCTTCTCAGTGTGCCCTCTGGTCGCTCTGGAGGCTGGAGGATTGTTGAAGGTGTTTACTGAAGATCGTCACGCATTCGTCAAGCAAACTGTTTCCACATATTAATTTAACGTTTGTAAGATTCGTTCACACTTCCGGCTCGTGTCAGAGAATCGAGGCATTGTTTTAAGGCGCACGTTCCCGCAATAGCGATCGGTGTAGACAGCAAGTGGGCAGACGTACGCCTGACTGACTGAACGATTGGCCTGTTACTACAGTGGCCCACCACTGTAGTTTACTGGTAGATAAGCCGCTTTAACAACAGCCAAACATTGACTTATATTTAGCAGTAGTCACTAGAAGACATAACGTGCCACATTCACGAAGTGGCAGAACTCTAAGCCGAACGGACGTCTCCGAACAGGATTGCTACGAAGGAATCTCTTTCATCTTTGCTGATCAAAGAAAATGGCAAGTGATGTGTTTGGAAATGAAATATACATTTGGCACTGACAAAGTAAGCCAGTATTTTGGTTACGCAGAAAATTTACTCTAGCTGAATATCACACACGAGACTGGCAAAGTTGTCTTTTCACGAGGCCCCACCTGTAGGGAGGGCTACATATTCTATTCTAAGTAATCAACAGAATCGGTTAGACGTATATATAGATTTGGATATTGTTATCATAACTGATTCCAACTGAGATGTCATCACGTCGTTCGAGCGGTAAATGTCACCGAACGAGACCAAACAAGATGCAATATAAAATAAATTAATGATTTACCATTCATCGAATAAAAAATGCATTTACTATTCCTAAAAGGAACCAACAGTTATTTATATCAACAATATATATTTGTTATTCTTCCTCTTCTTCCCATTGTCCGTCCCTTCTCCCGATGACTCGTCCCTACTGTGTGGTTCACTCCGGGTCTCTTCCTTATCATTCCAAGCACTTTTGAAATGTACTTAACATTATTTCCCAATTCATGATCGAATAACTCTATGCCTCTTTAAATGTGAACCGACTGTTTGCATATTTAGTGCACTTCATATCTAAAAGGACATATACATTTCGTTTGAAGTACTGGTGCACACACTGTGCGAAACATTAATATATCGAATGCACTGTTTGGTGCACTTTAAATCGGTGTTTACATATCGTTTTTAATTTAATTTATACAACAGGTGACATCACAATAGCCATGGTAAATATAATAAAAACAATACCCGATTATCGCCCGCCCCCCACCATCCACATATAATTATGATAAGAGATGTAACCAACAGTACGTCATACCCACAGTAAGTATTGGTTTAACAAATCGACCCACAAACATATCAGCAAACTGCACGATCAACGAAATTCTATCTATTCTAATCTCGTCATTTGGAGCGAGTGAAACGCGGTGAGTGAAATGTATACAACAAACGACTTCAAACGAGGTCGTGTTTGAAGCAACTGTCAAAAGACAGCTCACCGCCATTATCCGGGTTAATTTCCAGTCGTAATTTGTAAACGATTTGTGCCGATGAAACTAACACTGTTTGTGGAACTCGGTCGGTAATATCTGGTTTGTCTCTAGAGAGTGTAGCGACAGCACGAGAATGCAGTTCGTCTACTCGAGTTCCCGACGACACGGTGTGGCGGGTGTAACGTTTCACGAACAGGCGAGTTGGTTTATCAATAAGCGAGTGGTTGGACTGACAAAAACAGGAGGAAGTAACATCTGAAATGTGCAACGTTTCGATGAAATGAAGGGACAGATGCATACAATATAAAACAGATATATGCGCGTACACGGACGCACGCACTCTCGCACATACATATTACATACACACACGCACACACGCACGCGCACGCGCGCACGCACATCTACACACGCAAAGACGCACGCACATACGTATAATATGTATATAAGGGAATGCCAAAATGCAAATAAACGTATATAATGAACTAAAAAGTAAGACACGTACATTAGTTGCAGAAATAACGGGCGACTAGTTTGGTCTCACGAAATTATTTCGGTAGAGTTAGTCAGATATTGCTGTTGGTATTTACCAAGTAAGATTCGTATCAGTCGGACGTTGAATGCAACGGGAATGCGCCTGCAATAGCTCATACATCTCTTTTTTTATATAAGAGATATTTTGTTGCACCAGGCGTCGCGACAGTAATGACTTCTTTTGCACAAAGAAAATTACGGTGTCACACTGTTACAACGCAACGATATGTGACCTTGTGTAGTCATCACACTGTGATACATTGTCACATCATGGGATGCTCTGTCTCTTCACAGTCCCACCAAGGACATTGGTTCCACTGCCTCAGACTCAGTCGACATCTTCACAGTCCACTGCCGCACGCGAAACCCTCACAGTCCCACTGCCTCAATGGAAGTCCTCACATCCAAACCCTCACAGTCCCACTGCCTCAATGGAAGCCATCACATCCAAACCCTCACAGTCCCACTGCCTCAATGGAAGTCCTCACATCGAAGCCCTCACAATCCCACTGCCTCAATGGAAGCCCTCACATCGAAGCCCTCACAATCCCACTGCCTCAATGGAAGCCCTCACATCGAAGCCCTCACAATCCCACTGCCTCAATGGAAGCCCTCACATCGAAGCCCTCACAATCCCACTGCCTCAATGGAAGCCCTCACATCGAAGCCCTCACAGTCCCACTGCCTCAATGGAAGTCCTCACATCGAAGCCCTCGCAGTCCCACTGCCTCAATGGAAGTCCTCACATCGAAGCCCTCGCAGTCCCACTGCCTCAATGGAAGTCCTCACATCGAAGCCCTCGCAGTCCCACTGCCTCAATGGAAGTCCTCACATCGAAGCCCTCGCAGTCCCACTGCCTCAGTAGAAGTCATCGCGTCCCATTGTCTCAGTCGAAACACACACAGTTACTTCAGTTGGTACTATCACATCACGTGATACACTTCCAGATCACATGATACATTATCACATCACATCACATCACAAATTGTCACACCACAAGATACTTTGTCACATCACATGGCACATTGTCACATAACGGAGTACACTCCCACGTCACATGATACACTATCACTTCAGTCACCCAAAACGTTGTAACGTGACAAGACACACTATCAAACCACAGCGATACATGACATCACTCACACGATACACTCACTGTCGTATCGCGTGTATATATTGTATCATTGACACATCAACATCAAGCTCTTTCTCATCCCAACAATGCGTCAAAACGTCCGATACCGGACGAATACTCCGCAACGTTTGTGTGCATGACGCACGATGAATTGGTTGGCGGTTTTTAACGGAACGAGTTCTGACACAGTTTCTGGTTTCTGCCCCGCGTACACCCGCTGATCCAGTTCGGCAAACCACAACTATTTATACAGCGATGAGTTGTCACTCGACACAAAAACCTTGACCTCGAATGTCGCCACTGCGCAAATAGTTGCATTACGTCGAATTACTAACGCGCGTAAAAACGTTGACAGTGTTAGGACAGGTGTTAGCGAGAAAACACGCCGCACTGGGCCTAGGGCGTATGATTCGTCTTTAAGAGAGGGTTGCGGTGTGTGTTGCGGGGCGCGGTGGCATTGTGGTTAGCACATCCTACTGTCAGTCTAGATCACCCGGCGAATCCGTTTCCTGTCGTCTTCAATGCGGCCTTCTTTCCATGTTGCTTAGGTTTAAGCGGCTGTGTGTGTGTGTGTGTGTGTGTGTGTGTGTGTGCGTGTGTGCGTGTGTGCGTGTGTGCGTGTGTGCGTGTGCGTGTGTGCGTGTGTGCGTGTGTGCGTGTGTGTGTCGTGCGTGCGTGCGTGTGTGTGTGAGTAGTGTGTGTGTGCGTGCATATGTGTGTGTGAGTGCGTGCGTGTGTGTTATGCGCGTGTGTGTGTGTGGGCGTGCGCGCGCGCGCGCGTGTGTGTGTGAGTGTGTGTGAGTGTGTGTGTGTGTGTGAGAGTGCGTGTGTGTTGTGTGTGTGTGCGTGCGTGCGTGCGTGTGTGTGTATGTGTGTGTGTTTGTGCGTAATGCATATGCACGTGTGTTGGGGGGGGGGCGACCTAGGCAAAATGTAGCCTCGTGAATGTTCCGGATATGTTAATGCCCCATCGACAACTGCGGTACTTCGGGCCAATTGATGCAGGAAAATTCACGAGAAATTCGGCGAATAAACTACTCACAATAAGGATTGAGACAGTGGCAGTGAAGGATTTCTCGCAAGGCTCCAAATCGCATACGAGGCATTGGGACTGAGGGTTTTGACTGAGGCAGTGTACTGTGAGGTTTTAGACTTAGACCGGCGATTTGTGAGGGTTTTGACTGAGACAGTGAGGATGTTAGAGTCTCCGTTGAGACAGTGAGGATGTTAGTGTCCGTTGAGGCAGTGAGGATGTTAGTGTCCGTTGAGGCAGTGAGGATGTTACTGTCCGTTGAGGTAGTGAGGCTGTTAGTGTCCGTTGAAACAGTGAGGATGTTAGTGTCCGTTGAGACGTGGTAGTACACATCTACGATCTCTTAAACAGGTCAACGTTAAGACGATTTCGTCTCGCTTGAACCAGAAAGTGGCACAACGCCCTGTCTTCGTTGAAGCTACGAGAGACGTCGCGACGAATCACGCAAACTTCTCCTAACGAGGTCGTTTCCCGGCTAGCCAGTAGGTGGCGCGCGCGTTGCCGTCGGGCATTGGCACGACTCCACCCGACGACGTGACGGGTGAATCGATACGTCTCGCGAGAAGACAGCGCCGTTTGAAAACGGAGCTGCCGTGTGACAGCGGCCCGCGGCTGTAGCCTACAGCTCGCGTGCAGTTCACTGGGTCGGTGTTCAGTGTCGACCTCTCCGCTCGCTGTCGCGCTTACGCTTTTCCGGGCGTTATAAATTTTCTGATTGACGTTTCTGCGCATGCGCGATAAATGTAAAATCATCAATGTGCAGCGAAACGACAAAGCTTTTTTGGTATAAATGCCGCTTGCGCTTGCTTTCAAAACATACCTCAAAACTTGTTCGCCTCGTCTTAATTTGCGACAAATAATTTTGCTGAGAGGTTATATACATCCTAACGAACAGCCCGTGGTGTTTATACAATAAATACGTTGTCGTTTCGCAGCACATTGATGATTTGACATTTATCGCGCATGCGCAGAAACGACAACTGGAAAGTTTATAACGCCGTAAAAATGTAAGGGGTGATAACACAGTTAGACTTCCTGTTTGGCACATAGTGCCATATATTTTTTTATTTTGATTTTTTTCCATATTCACCTGCTGTGACATAAGTGCATTTGAACAGTCCGATTTCCAGGTGTGATTGTGGAAGCTATTGACAGTGCAAAGGTGAATTTGTAGCTGATTTAATTAAGCGGATGGGTACCTGGCAGTGATTTGGCTTGTTGACACCTATGTTGTACTACTGCCTGCATTCATTTGTAAATAGTGACGGGTGTCATACATAGCGGCACTTTACGAGAGAACGAAATATCGGAATTTGACTAAACTTGACCAGCATGTCACTGAGATGATGATAACCACAGCCAATAAGTTTTAGAATTTTCCTGCGTCTGGTTTTCTTATAATCATACAAAACGCTAGCATGGTGTCCAATGGGAAGGTTAACTGTGTCATGAGCCCCCGTAAGCGCGACAACGTTTCTACTCATTCTCACTAATGCGATGCCTTTTTTCACACCGTCTTACAATTAGCGTTGGTGTTAAGACGGACATGTTTTTGATGGCGAGTCTTCGTCCTAGCCACGGCCGTTGTCGAGCGACGCCGAGCGCGGGGTTCCGGGCGGCTCGATAAATCGATTTAGAGCAGCGATTAGTTGATGTAAAACATAACCACAGCGGGTAGTGTTGATTCAGGTATGTTCGAGGCAGACTCACGCGAAGCAGTGGACGACACAAGTCGTGAGACCGTCGGCAAAGCGCACGATACAAATTTAATAATTAATAGTGCGGTATAGTGTAACCACACGATCATCTGCTGTCTTTTATAATACGTGTAGTAAAACACAGTAAAGTGTACAGTTACTGGTGAAAATGGGCTGATGAAAATACGTTAGACTAGCCAACTATCCGTGTAATAGAAAAATTGATGAACAACCGTGTTATATATGCGTGTGAGAAAGATCACGACAAACTGCCTCAGAAAGCAGACAGAACACATCATGTACACTCTAGCTGTTGATATCACGGAAACACGTCATAACATATGTTATACCAAACTCACTTTCTATAATGTGTAATTAGCTGTCGATTAGCTGTGTTATAACCGACAACTCAAACGACAGTCAACTCCTCGCTAAGTGCCTGTGCTCTAAGTGATGTTAAACGCGATCAGTTGTTTCCGTTACCTAGGTAATAGCAAATGTACTAAAAGCCATCACCTAGGTGACGGGTGTAATACTGTTATACACCAATTCCTAAGGACCACAACAGCAAGATTGATAAACACGCGTAAAATGCGTTGACAGGCAGGCGGAGAACTGCTAAACGGAATTTGTTGAGATTCTGGCAAAAATACGATTCATCATCGATTACACGATCCGTCATCCTGACAGCAGACGCGTGTCAGTACGTAGCTGAACTCTCGCGAGAAAATGCGTGAAATTCAACGAACTTGTCTTGCTTTTGTAGGTGTTTTACTACTTGTTTGGTACCTCCGTGGCAATGACGTGAGCACCAACATTATATTTTACTTGCATATTAGATATTACTAATTGTTTTTCGAAATAATGACCGATTTGTTTATGTATTTCTATCCCAACTTCGGGGGACAGGCAGGATGGCCGCAATGGGCCAAAATAACTTAACAAGTGCCTCATCATCGTCTTTACTTTGAGCCACACCTCAATTTGTTCTCTCCTCTGACGAGCATTCACCGACGACAATGATCCTCAACTATTTTGTCCCGTCTCAGTCATCATCTCTGTGGAGGTCATAATCGCCATGTTGATTATCCGCTGTGTACCTGATTTTAGACGACTCTCTTGAAACAATATCTGTCTTCCTCCTCTTCTTAAAAAACCCATTAATAACCAATTACACAGAACGATTAGGATATCCACAGAGAGGTAAACCCAAAGAACCCGCCTAGTGGAAGAACCAAAATAGCGTCTACGATAGATGAACCAGACACACCGGACTGATTGTGTGATGGGAGAACAACAACAACGTCTGTGTAAAGAACAACAACAACGTATGTGTAAAGAACAACAACGTCTGTGTAAAGAAGAACAACAACAACGTCTGTGTAAAGAACAACAACAACAACGTATGTGTAAAGAACAACAACAACAACGTTTGTGTAAAGAACAACAACAACGTCTGTGTAAAGAACAACAACAACGTATGTGTAAAGAACAACAACGTCTGTGTAAAGAAGAAGAACAACAACGTCTGTGTAAAGAACAACAACAACAACGTATGTGTAAAGAACAACAACAACAACGTTTGTGTAAAGAACAACAACAACGTCTGTGTAAAGAACAACAAAAACGTCTGTGTAAAGAACAACAACAATAACATTTGTGTAAAGAACAACAATAACGTCTGTGAAAAAATAACAGCAACAACGTCTGTGTAAAGAAGAACAACAACAACAACGTTTGTGTAAAGAAGAAGAACAACAACGTTTGTGTAAAGAACAACAACAACGTATGTGTAAAGAAAAACAATAACGTCTGTGTAAAGAACAACAACAGCAACGTTTGTGTAAAGAACAACAACAACGTCTGTGCAAATAACAACAACAACAACAACAACAACAGCAACGTCTACGTAAATAACAACAACAGCAACAACAGCAACAACAAAAACAACAACGTATGTGTAAACAACACCAACAACAACAACGTCTGTGCAAAGAACAACAACACAACAACAACAACAACGTATGTGTGAAGAACAACCGAAACGACGCTTCCATCATTACATATATATTTCACTTAGAGTTTTCTAAGGTCGTCCAGTGCGATTTTGAACTTTCTGTATTCGTTGTTCTATCATGTTCGTCATCCACCTTACGATTATAGCGTAAAATCGTATGAGATTTGGTGCCTTGCGAGAGCAGCGGTGGGAGGGAAATAGTTTTGATCGTACTGTCTCGCATGCGAGTACTTAGTAACTCTGAAACCGAATAAAGTAGGTGTCGCCTCGTATACTACAGGTGTATAACGTCCATTACAAAATAATCGCATGCGAGATCGTACGATTGGATGGGGGAGGGAGAGGGAGAGGAGACCGAGGGAGGGAGGGAGGGAGAGAGAGAGGAGAGTGAGAAAGAGAGTGAGAAAGAGACAGACAGACAGACAGACACACATACATACAGACAGACAGGACAGCGACAGCGACAGCGACAGCGACAGCGACAGCGACAGCGACAGCGACAGCGACAGCGACAGCGACAGCGACAGCGACAGCGACAGCGACAGCGCCGACAGAGGCAGAGGCAGAGGCAGAGGCAGAGGCAGAGGCAGAGGCAGAGGCAGAGGCAGAGGCAGAGGCAGAGGCAGAGGCAGAGGCAGAGGCAGAGGCAGAGGCAGAGGCAGAGGCAGAGGCAGAGGCAGAGGCAGAGGCAGAGGCAGGCAGGCAGAGGCAGAGGCAGAGGCAGAGGCAGAGGCAGAGGCAGAGGCAGAGGCAGAGGCAGAGGCAGAGGCAGAGGCAGAGGCAGAGGCAGAGGCAGAGGCAGAGGCAGAGGCAGAGGCAGAGGCAGAGGCAGAGGCAGAGGCAGAGGCAGAGGCAGAGGCAGAGGCAGAGGCAGAGGCAGAGGCAGAGGCAGAGGCAGAGGCAGAGGCAGAGGCAGAGGCAGAGGCAGAGGCAGAGGCAGAGGCAGAGGCAGAGGCAGAGGCAGAGGCAGAGGCAGAGGCAGAGGCAGAGGCAGAGGCAGAGGCAGAGGCAGAGGCAGAGGCAGAGGCAGAGGCAGAGGCAGAGGCAGAGGCAGAGGCAGAGGCAGAGGCAGACAAACAGACAGACAGACAGACAGACAGATAGAGAAACAGAGAAACAGAGAGACGTGAAGAATGCGTATGGAAAACACAAAAGAACTGCACTTGAGAAAGAACGCCGTGGCAGGTACACAATATTATGGCGTGAATAAACATCAAAAATAAACGGCAAAAATCACATCAACTCTAAAATAAAAACTTTATATGACTACCTACATTAACGAAGTAATATATTCTTATATTGCTTAACTACGACGATGACGGACACGAACTGTGTTCCTACATTGTTCGTCAAATACACTAGTTATACACACATACCGGGTGTCTGCATATATAGGGCGTGTAAGTCTCGCGCGCGAAAACGAGGCTGGGGGCATTTGGGGGCAGGAAGTTCATATTCTCCATGTTAACATATAGGACTTTGTTTTATCTTTGGTTGTAATAATTGAACTGTTCCCAAATAGCGTATTTCAGTTATATTTTTCCAAGGATTATTACAAGCAGAAGCAACGGAACACTATCCCGGTGACAATGATCACGGAAATCATGAATTTTAATCGATTATTATGGTGGTTGCCATGGCATTAGCGGCAAGTACTTGTGTTTGGCGATTTTGACTAATAATGAAGAGTGTCATTTTTCGCGCACTACAACCTGTTTGGGGCAAACATTTACATGTGTTATGATTATGTGCATTTAGACAACTTGTCAGATATAAGTGCTTATCGAAACCACAACGTACAGCAATGTAAAATGCTAATCCCGTAACAGACACATACGGCCTAAATCGTGTCTATTATCTGCACTACGTAAATCGCTATATGTCTATGATAGTGTGGTAAACTCAATATTAAATCGGACATTTAAGATCAGAAACGTATAACACAAGATATTTAAGACCTGATTTTCCTAGTATTCATCAGTCGGAAGCTACAACTGTCATCCATCGTTAGAATATTATTCTTGTGTCCAGTCCCCAATCAGCTCCAGTCGCGCGGAGTCTCGCCATATGTCGTGACCCACTTACAGGCCCTATTGATTCAAAATCGCTGGTGTTTTTCATAAACCACTAATCAGAAACTGAAATAATGATCGGTCTCCGCGTGTGCATGTTCACGGGAGTGAAATTATGACTTGTTTCTGTTGTGTGAGAGACAGCAGAAATTCATGAACAGTTATTTAGGAACAGTTGCTAACCACAATACTTTTGTTGCCCACAGGTTCGTGTTTCCAGTTCCCTGTCGGCTGCCGTTGTCAGAAATGGGAAGATCCTCACTTAGCGAAGAAACCATCAGACGGGAAACGTCTTTTCCGTTGTCTATCTCAAAATTATACAATTTGACAGAAACGCCACTACAAGTCGATGACAAGACGCACATAAAATAATGATATACAATTTTCGTCAAAACGTAATCGTAACTTTATGGAGAGTTCACATTTCTTTGACCGCGTACATAGGGGAAAACAATGATGCACTGTTCCCGATTGATAAACGCCGCAGGTGTATTCATCCGCGAGAACGGTCGCGTATCTGTCTGTCGTGCAGAGGTCAGTGTATCCATCCGATGAGAAATGGTGTTGGTATTCTCGAACCGTCCTACCACCGGGATCTAATCGATCCGCCCAGTTACAATCGGGCGACTGCGGAAGGCCGTGAAGATGGCTAACTGATCTGTGTTCCCTACAACCGGACATACTCGCTTTGTAGATTACATCTAAATTGTTGCCAACGGGGATAATCAGCCGGGCATTATGTATTTTGGTGTCACTTAATTGTGCGTAATTGGGAACCGTATATCCCACTGCATTTAACCAACCACACACCGGCATACTGTAAACACAAACTATTGATACATATAATAAAGTACTCTGTTGTAGATATGACGAGATAATTACACAGCCTTTATGTAGGTCACGTGTCATTAGCGTCAATTCCGACGCAAATGCTCAACGCCTCCTCGATATAGTTGCGGTTACGTCACCTACACAAGAGTGATTACTTCATGTTTAAAATTAGCACTTGTGCATAGGCTACATATTTCGCGCAAATATGGGATCTATAGAAATGTGTATTTTGCGAATTTTAACGACACACGTTTGATGTGAATTGGGTACAATTACTGAGGCCTGCCAGCAAGCTTAGTTGAAGAATGAATTGAATAAAATGTTGCAGTTTTTTTAGGAGCGATAATGACGCGGTGCATGATTATGTACCATCTTTCTAAGTTTCCCATAACATTTGCGGGTACCGTGCTTCAGGAAAGTAATTTTTATCGTGCATACGTGGGTTTCACAAGGGCAGGAGGGATGTGCTACTGCCAAAAACTCGTTAAGCGTAACAATTTCACGACGACGGTTGCAATAATATAATTTAACAATTTACGCGACTCTATCTCATGATCTGAACACGTCATCATGGCTAATAAATGTGAAAATCACTTTACTGTATGACGCAGTGAAGTTGTCGTACAACCTATGACGTTGACAGCAATAACGAAACAACGACGTTGTAGGAAACCACAGCAACGACACTGTATACATTCAGGCACAGCAATTACCATGCTACAGTGTATGAGACAGCTGCAATGACGTTATATGAAACCGCAACAATTACGGTATATGAGACACCAGCAACGGTGTCACATGATACCACGGCGTTTACAGACTCTGTGCCAGTTTGTAGTAATTTGCTACACGAAACCACCACAATTCAGTGAGTGTTTGTGTTGTGTGTGTGTGTGTGTGTGTGTGTGTGTGTGTGTGTGTGTGTGTGTGTGTGTGTGTGTGTGTGGTGTGGTGTGTGAGTGTGTGAGTGTGTGTGTGTGTGTGGTGTGTGTGTGTGTGTGTGTGTGTGTGTGTGTGTGTGGTGTGTGTGCGCGCGCGTCGTGTGTGTGTGTGTGTGTGTGTGTGTGTGTGTGTGTCTGTGTCTGTGTATGTGTGTGGGTGTATACATGTGTGTGTGTGTGTGTGTGTGTGTGTGTGTGTGTGTGTGTGTGTGTGTGTGTGTGTGTGTGTGTGTGTGTGTGGTGTGTGTGTGTGTGTGTGTGTGTGTGTGTGTGTGTGTGTGTGTGTGTGTGTGTGTATGTGTGTGGTGTGTGTATGTGTGTGTATGTGTGTGTTGTGTGTATGTGTTGTGTGTGTGTGTGTGTGTGTGTGTGTGTGTGTGTGTGTGTGTGTGTGTGTGTGTGTGTGTGTGTGTGTGTGTTGTGGTGTGTGTGTGTTGTGTGTGTGTGTGTGTGTGTGTGTGTGTGTGTGTGTGTGTGTGTGTGTGTGCGTGTGGTGTGTGTGTGTGTGTGTTGTATATGTGCGAGTGTGCGTGTGCTCGTATGCACATGTTTGTGTTATCAACATTCACCCCGCCAACACCACAACTACCACTACCAACACCAGAAACAACAATACGAAATAGCAAAGAGAGCAGAAATTGGAAAACAACAGCTGACAGGATGAACTGCACGAGGAGACGGGGAGAGAGCGACAGGTGGAGAGAAGAAACCAGGCATACCAAATTACGGAGAGAGAAACCGCGAATGTGTCGGCCATACTGACCATCACTCCGGAATAGCAACGGAACAGGTGGCGAACGACTAACTATAATATTATGCCTCCAACATTGCTCATTTCTGTGGACCAAATCGTCGACCTCCAACGAGCTGTCAGTTTGTCGACGACCCTCACATTGCACCGGTTGCCAATTAACCCGGCAACTGAAAACCGATCTGCTTTTTAATTATGAAGCCGCCTTTCCGGCAAAAAGTGGTGTCCCGCATGCACTCGCATCACGGTGTTAATTTTTTCGATGCGCGTGACTCGTGTTCTCGTCTCGTCTCGCGTCGCACCGGACCTGCACACGTGGGCAATTAAAGGCGTCTGGCACGGTTGGGAAAATTGGAAAATCGGAGCCTGTTTGTCAATGCACAGGACGCGCCGAAGTAGGAATGTTGGGAAACCGAATATTGCAAACTTGCACGGCGCATATCGAAGCACACCAGAGGCTGTTGTCGCGTAATGATGTCTGATGGCGGACCACCCCGTCGCTATCTACGACGCAATACGCCCCTGGTTATAGTCTGGCACGATTTTGATGAAAATTAAAGGTAAGCATTCGTTAAACTTCGACGTGATGGCGGTTTACGGTGCGATTTTTTTTTTCATAACACAACGCAATTATTTCCGACGCGCACAAGGAAAACCATAATTACATTCGCGTGTGTGAGTATGTGTGTATGCGCGCGTGCGTGTGCGGTGTGCGTGCGCATATGCGCATGTGTGTATGTGCGTATGTCCGCGCGCGTGTGTTAATCAATACGAGGCAGACGGCAACATGTTATCGACGGAGAGATCGTTGTTGTTTATCTATCGTGTCGTCGAAACATCTTCACGATACTATTGGAGTAGAAACATCGTCACGATACTACTGGAGTAGAAACATATTCACGATACTACTGGAGTAGAAACATACTTCACGATACTGCTGGAGTAGAAACATCTTCACGATACTGCTGGAGTAGAAACATCTTCACGATACTGCTGGAGTAGAAACATCTTCACGATACTACTAGAGTAGAAACATCTTCACGATACTACTAGAGTAGAAACATATTCACGATACTACTGGAGTAGAAACATCTTCACGATACTACTGGAGTAGAAACATCTTCACGATACTGCTGGAGTAGAAACATCTTCACGATACTGAGAGAAACATTCACGATACTGCTGGAGTAGAAACATCTTCACGATACTACTAGAGTAGAAACATCTTCACGATACTACTGGAGTAGAAACATCTTCACGATACTATTGGAGTAGAAACATCTTCACGATACTACTGGAGTAGAAACATCTTCATGATACTACTGGAGTAGAAACATCTTCACGATACTACTGGAGTAGAAACAGCTTCACGATACTATTGGAGTAGAAACATCTTCACGATACTACTGGAGTAGAAACATCTTCATGATACTGCTGGAGTAGAAACATCTTCATGATACTGCTGGAGTAGAAACATCTTCACGATACTACTGGAGTAGAAACATCTTCATGATACTGCTGGAGTAGAAACATCTTCATGATACTGCTGGAGTAGAAACATCTTCATGATACTGCTGGAGTAGAAACATCTTCACGATACTGCTGGAGTAGAAACATCTTCATGATATTTGTTTTTGGGGAGTAGAAACATCTTCACGATACTACTGGAGTAGAAACATATTCATGATACTGCTGGAGTAGAAACATCTTCATGATACTGCTGGAGTAGAAACATCTTCACGATACTGCTGGAGTAGAAACATCTTCATGATACTGCTGGAGTAGAAACATCTTCATGATACTGCTGGAGTAGAAAAACGACAATGATAACCACGTGTGCAAAATGTGGAAAGATATGCGATACTTTTTCGGCTTTAGGTAGTCGTTTGAACGAAGAGTGACAATCGACAGCGCCAAGGGATGATTCCTCCAATGAAACGTTGTTGAAAAACAACTGTCAATGACAAACAGAATGCAAACAACAAAATAGAAGTGGATAGGACGTGTCTACTGAAGGTTTATTCTTCCAGCGAACAAACAAGCCAAAACACGTCAAATAAGTACAATATTTGCATGGGAGTTGATGTACCAATTCATCTATTCGTGTTGTTATTCTGAAAATGTTCAGGGAGTTATCGCAATATTATAAAATAACACGAGAAGCACCAGCATGCAGTTGTTAACTGCGGAAATCTTTCAAGATTTTTAATTGCGAACTTTGGAGAACTAAATCAACAGTTTGTAATAATAACTTTGCATACAGGTCGAGCGCCGACGTAACCTCAATGTTTAAACAATTCGAGAAGAACGCCAGTGGCGACACCTTGTAGACAAATAGTAGCGATAGACGCAGCCGCGATTATCTGCGATTACTCTGTGAGGTGGCAGCACTTTGAGCCCCTAAGTGCTACCTAGGAATGTTTTCCTCTGTTTTTGTGGCCGGCGATGGCTATTTGCGTTCAAATGCCTTTTTATTTAAGTTTACGGTTAGTTTTAGGAGTAGTATTGGATTTAGGGTTAAGTTAGATTATATTCGATTAGATTAAGTTAGATTGAAGATATTTTTGACAAGATTGACATCAGCCGTTTACATGCATTTGTACGTGGAAGGGTAGCAAATAGTCACCTCCTTTGTGCCCGCCAATGACAATTTATTGTTGTTAGGTATTAAAAAATGTGTTTCTGCTTTTTATTTTGTGTTTATAACTTAGTTTCATTATCAAAATAATAATAATAATTGTAAAACTTCTATAACACACACATACAATCATTAATTATTATTATGAACGTAAACGTGTGATTTAATTAAAAACAGTGATACTGTCCGACAGCTTCGAGCAGTGACATTGCATAATGATTACCTAAGCAACGTATATGTTACGTAGCCGAGCGAGCGAGAGTCGGTTAAATGAAACTATGACGACGGGGTTCACAAGAGCAAGGCCATCTCACGAGCTGCCAAAAATAAAATTAACTATTTTCATTGGTCCAATATGGTGGCGCCATCTGGTGAATATAGCAGAGGTTGACTTTGTTCTGGGCTTAAAGTAATTAAACACGAATTAGCAGCCTGTCGTTACAACGTAGGGGAGACCAGGGTTGTTTATAACAAAACCAAGACATTTCAAGATTGCGGATGGGTTTCTTAACCGCTCGAAACTTTGTTCCACACATATCTCCCGCAGATAATCAGGGCATATTTAATTGCCCGGCCTATTACACGTTTGTGGTCTAATGAGTTATATGAGGTGTTCTAAAAAAACCACACATTTCAGGATTGCGGGTGAGTTTCTTAATCGGTCGAAACTTTTGTTACGCCAAAGGGTCCCCACATATCTCCCGCAGATAACTGGTGCATAATTAAATGTCTGGCTTATTACATATTTGTGACATAATGAGTGCCGTGGCTGGGGTGGGGGGGGGCGGACTCTCGACTAAGAGGACCCGGGTTCGAATCCTGTGTTGCGGTGTTAAAACCTTGGGCAAGTGTTTTCACTCTACATTGCTCCATTCCACTCAGCTGTATAAATGAGTACCTGGCTATAGACAAGTGGTGGATATGTGTACGAGCAGCCTTAGAGAAGTTGATATGGTATTTGATTGAACAGGTCTGCCAGGGAAGTAATGTGTAAAGCGCTTTGAACGGTCCTGAGGATTGGATACTGCGCTACATAAGAACTTACCTTTACCTTTACCTTTTTTATATGAGGCGTCCTAAAGTGTTACAAGTTACCCCAGTACGGTAGTACGTACCTCTTTTCGTTTAAAATGGCGTAACTTTATGGCATGTCGGCGGATTCATGTGATATTACATACGACATGCTCAAATCTATTGATGAACATGCTCTCGTCTTGCAGAATAATTTGCATAAGCAGTTTGTCAGTAAGCCCTCTGGTACAATTTACCCGTGTTACAACTAGCCCCGGTCTCCCCTAATATAAAAAACCTACGAGTGGCACTTCGCTTAATGCAGTAGCAGCGGCAACAACTATTTATGGTTCCTATGTTTACTTAACACCATGAAACCATGAAAATCGCCTAAATTAAAGTGTTTAAAATAAAATTAAAATTAAATTAATTAATTAAAATTAATTAAAATGTTTTTAGTAGTTGTATTTTACTTTCACCGTCTTTCCATGTTCGTTACATTCAATTTTTGTTTTTAATCGGTGTCCAAAAGTGACAACTTGTGATCGACGGATACGCAAAGTTCATATTTTTGTCTCCGGTAATACTTCAAAAGGTTGTTTCCTACACCTGAATTAAGAAACTAGAATCTAGAAACTAGAAACATTCCACCAATGAAATTAACGTTGGAACACTATTTTCTAGAGCTCCTTCTTCCAGGGGACAATGTATGTTATTAGTAGCTTGGCATTATAGAAGTTTTAAATATTTATAATTTATGTATGATACTAATTCATGTAAAATAGTATAAGAAATAATAGTACAGTATTATTTTAGTTGGACTCCCGATAAGCCAAAGACTTCCTGTCGACATGCCGCCTGGAGCTGAGTTAGCTCTAGGCGGCAATCTTGTTAAATCTTCCTAAATCTTGTTGTAACATGCAGGAAGATGGACGCACGCATAGCATTACAAACAGTACGCTTGCACTAATCTCAAAGTACTTGCAACCTTGTCGTTGACCGTCTGACATTGCGCTGATGTACCCGGGCGTTGACGGCAGTTTTATTCATTGAACATATTTAGAAATCACGTTCGAAGTATTTTAACATGTGCAGATAAATGTTCTGAATGTACAAAAAAAAAACATTCAGTACACGCCTCCACGGTAGGCACAAATTTATTTCAAACGGTAAAAACAGCTGTGTTGCACAGACGGGGGTCAGCCTCAATGTTGTGAGTTCAGCTGTTACAATGAAGATAGCGCCACCGTTTGTTGTCGATCGCGTGAACCCGGACACTTGTGCCGTTACATCCTGGTTCATGCTACAATCTATTTATTTACGTGTTTTACCGCTAGCTGTTCTTTTAGTGGTAACCTGTTGTGAGTGACATAATGATTGTAGTTGCTAATTAAATATATTGTTAATATTACTCTATAGCTGCAAGATTAACGTATCCCCTTTGATATATTCAAACATTCATTACCGTATTTACATGCACAGACTTACACACCTACATATACACGCACACGCACACACGCACACACACACACACACACACACACACACACACACACACACACACACACACACATACACACACACACATACACACACATACACACACACACACACACACACACACACACACACACACACACACACACACACACACACACACACACACACACACACACACACACACACACACACACACACACACATACACACACACATACATACACACACACACACACACACACACACACACACACACACACACACACACACACACACACACACACACACACACACACACACACACTACACACACATGCATGCACATATAAACAAACACGCACACGCGCCCAAGTACCGATGCGCCCAATCGCCCAATCGCCCATGCGCCCATGCGCCCATGCGCCCATGCGCCCATGCGCCCATGCGCCCATGCGCCCATGCGCCCATGCGCCCATGCGCCCATGCGCTCATGCGCCCATGCGCCATGCGCAGAAAAACCACACGACACGCCTGTCGTGGTTTATAGTTGTTGTCGTAATACCAGTCACGTATTGCATTTCAGATATCGTAGCGGTGTCACAGAAACTATACTAGTTATGTGAGTAAGTCAAACAGTTGTGTATTCCCGGTGTATGCCGGTTTCTTAATGGCACTGTCGCGTAATGTAAACATAAATATCCTTTATATTAAAATATTGTGTAAAATAGATAGCGGTTTTTTTCTTCAAATGACATAGCTATACAACGTAATGTTTCAATCTCATATGAAATAAAAAAAATATGTTATCGCGTAGCTTTGAACAATTCTGCCTTCAACATACCAGTGATTGGCAGTTGCCATATCGGTGATTAGCTGTTCCTGTATCGGTGATTGACAATTACGACGCTGTTGATAAGTGAACACCTGCTGTATTTAAACACACGTCCCACATTCCACGGTCTTAACAATTCAACGGCCAGGCCTAGTCGACGATATGTATGGCATTACGTGTATGAATATGCAGAAGAATTGAATGTGCTTTTTACGACAGAGCTGGTTTTATGAAGCATTGTTCGCGGCAAGACCGTCGCTATGAAAACACGCCTGGCAAAGGTATGCAGTTTAAAAGTAATGACTGCTCGTATAATTTACATGCATTTATTCAGGTATGCGACCACGCACCCGTCAATTGCAGCGGGAGCATTTCTTCACCGCGGGCTAAAGCCGACCGCTAGCCATCTCCAGCGGATTACGGTTACTGGTTGATATATGCCGATTTGCATAACTGTCGCTATGGCTTTTTCAAACCGAAAACGAGGCTGTTGTAAAGGTGCAATTCAAGCAAGGCTGCAATAACGTGAAAACGGGTCGCCTTCTTATTATTTGGACTCTTTTTGGGATTGGAAGGGAGCAATTAAAGGGATGCCTTTCTAAGAAACAGCCGTGGTCTGAGGGTGATTCGGGTTTGGCGCAGACACAGGTTTTTCGCAAGTCACGTGGTTTATCAGCCACGACGTTAGCTTCACGCACTGCGTCATTCCGAAGAACTCTATCACAAAATTACGCATATGTGTGTCACGTGATCATCCAGTAAACCTTCTATTCGCCACTTAGGAGCGATTAAATAATACGACATAATCCGCGACCAACTAATTCTTGTGCAAACGACGAGACACAATACATAGATACTTCGCCGTGGTTTCAGCTTGGTCGCTAGATGGCGACTGTAGTCAATCACAGTCCGTTTTGGACGCATTCAGAACTTTACAATTTATTTCGAATCAATAACAACATTGTAAGTATACAAATGTCCTTGTAGTGGGTGTGTATTTGTGTATTTGTGTATTTGTTTATATTGAATTAGAATTGTGTTCTTTAAAAAGGTATTACCTGTTCCGCTTGAATGTTTTTTTAAGGAATTTCGCCAAAAGGTTTATTTATTCCAAATTGAGGGTGTGA
>JAODUO010000748.1:350000-380000 GCA_025642075.2 Ridgeia piscesae | reverse complement strand
GTCCCTCCGCCGCCACTCTTCCTGTGCTCCCCTCCTCCCGTCTGTCCATCACTGCGCCAGGCTAAACGTGTCATATCATACGCGGGGACAGATCACGATTTTTCTTCCGGATTCACTTCAATATACACGAATCACGTGGTGGTGATTTTGAGACGGCGCCACCTTTCACGGTTTATTTCACCCGACTCTAATTCTAATTGGTTACGAACTTGGTAAAGGACACGTTTGCGATCACGGATCACGGATGTCGTATAATGGGTTATGTATTTTGTGTTGTGTTGTGTTGTGTTGCGTTGCGTTGCGTTGCGTTGCGTTGCGTTGCGTTGCGTTGCGTTGCGTTGCGTTGCGTTGCGTTGCGTTGCGTTGCGTTGCGTTGCGTTGCGTTGCGTTGCGTTGCGTTGCGTTGCGTTGCGTTGCGGGTTGCGTTGCGTTGCGTTGCGTTGCGTTGCGTTGCGTTGCGTTGCGTTGCGTTGCGTTGCGTTGCGTTGCGTTGCGTTGCGTTGCGTTGCGTTGCGTTGCGTTGCGTTGCGTTTGCGTTGTTGCGTTGCGTTGCGTTGCGTTGCGTTGCGTTGCGTTGCGTTGCGTTGCGTTGCGTTGCGTTGCGTTGCGTTGCGTTGCGTTGCGTTGCGTTGCGTTGCGTTGCGTTGCGTTGCGTTGCGTTGCGTTGCGTTGCGTTGCGTTGCGTTGCGTTGCGTTGCGTTGCGTTGTGTTGTGTTGTGTTATGCGCCTGTGCCGACTCTGAATGCAGTGATGCAACCCATCGATTTGTAGACTTAATCCGGTTTCTTTGGTACAAACAGATGTCAAGAAAACTTGCCATGTTAATTTTCTCTAAAGCAATATTGTAAAATTTCGAGTTTTGTGAAAATATTACCGCAGATCTGTGGCGAGACACGGCATAAACTTGAGTTTCTGTGATAGTCAATTAGCAACTTTGCGAACGGTATGAATTGTCGAGACCCAGGCTTAGTATTAAATTAAAATATTGAAGAAAAAAATATCAATTATGTTACGTGTAACCGTGTAACCATAAGGAAATCAACGAGGCAACCGTTTAAAAATAGTAACATTTATTCCATAAACGTTTCACACCTCGAATGATATGTACACAATGTTCGATTCACAACTGTTCTGTAACAACAATACTCATAACATGTAACGTCTTGTATGATATATACACTCTGCTCACATGTAGGCCTAATATCACCGACACGTGTCGCTGCTAGACTCCACGTACACGGCGAGTAGACCACTAAATAACAGTGCATTGATTGTCGCTCTTACTCGGCGTTTTCAATACAGCTCAGACTAAACCGTCGAAGAGACGAAGAAAGGGTTTAGCCGATGATGCGGTTCGCTGGACAACGACAGGTAAGTCATGAAGCGAACGCACCCACCATTCGCTGGGTCTTGTTCACGCCTTAAGCTCGTAAGTAACAATATAATTGTTCATACTATTCACTCGCGTGAACTCCGTCACGTATATAAAACATGCTTCCTGTTTGAGCTGCAACTGTTGCGATCCGCTGTGATCGCACATTTCGACCCGTGATCATGCACCCGTGTGCTTGTCTGCATGAGGACGATAGACCGAATGAGGACGATTAACCTCATGAGGACGATAGACCGAATGAGGACGATTAACCTCATGAGTAAGATAAACTGCATGAGAACGATTAACCTCACGAAAACGATAGACCGCATGAGGACGATTAACCTCACGAGGACGATAGACTGCATGAAGACGGTTAACCTCACGAGGACGATAGACAGCATGAGGACGATATACTGCATGACGATAAACTGACATGCATATTGCACTATAAACAAGTGCGACTTGGTGCGACGACAACTATACGAAGACCCAGTCTCATCGACGCGACGCCAACCATTACAGAAGAGGACGCAACAGAAATATTCAATCGAAATGTACAGAGATTACGAAAACAACGTCGACGTCAGCTTACAAACCCGCCCGCGGCAAGGCCAGTGGGTGTTCAAATGAGGTCACATGCTCGAATCGAACTCAACACAAATGTCGTTTAATCATGTGGTTCTGAAATGTCACACGTAGTAAGACGAGTTGTTAGATATATTAAATATATATATATATATATTAAATATATTTCGCCTGCTTTTGGTGACTCTTGGTATGTTTTACAATTGGCCATTGGTCGAGAACAGATCAATGGAAAGTGACCATGCAATCACTGGACGACGCAATAGCATGCACGTTGTACATATTCAGTCATTTGATAAACACGCCTGACTTTGTTCACTTAAAATTGCTCCGATGAGACATGTTGCAAATCGTTGCACTGCATAAGCTATGTGTACAAAACACGTTTATGAGCGAACAATCTGTATATCACATCTCTGGACCTATGAAACATGCAGCCACGAAAATGTACCGAAATTAGATCCAAAACACAATATGTGTCCGGAAGATATGGACGAAGCTACGTCTCCAGAAAACGTTCATAAACACGTCGTTTGTAGCAACGACCAAACTCTCTAAATAGAACAGTATATACGTGAAATAAATACCAAACGTGCATATATGCAGACATACATGAGACTAGCAAACATATTTATATGTGCCTCCTTACTAGAGGACACGTTATTTATATATTCAGGCCCCACACAGTAATCATTACCTCATATGCAGCATACGCCATGGCAACATGGGGAATCACTATTGGAAATTACTCTAAAGAAAAACCATTGACATAGCAATAAGTCGGTAGATACCATACTAGCATCGCCGCAGTTAAATGTACCTCTAACTAAAATGCTATCCTATCCAAACTCTGTAAGTACATCCATTCAATGATGTCGAACAGTGACAAACTGGCGACGTCCGCGTGGCGATGACGTCATATTACAACTGTGCAACATAAAAGATGGATTCGCGTTGTACATGAAACGAAAAATTGTTCACCAAACAAGATCGACCTTCAATACACCAAGCGGTTTACACAGACTTACATAGTTGCATTTTCATTACACACAATTGTTACACCTCGATTTTTAAACAAGAGAAAACAAATAGTTCAATACAAACACAATTTGTCTTGGGGTGTATATTTCTCCCTCTGTTGATTTTTCATCTAATCGTCCTATTCTGTCGTTTCTCCTTATCATGTTGTCATTACAATTGTATTTCACGTGAAGAATATTTCCACAAAAGCGAGATTAACGACCCTGTTGTTTAGGCTCCTACAGAGACATATTCTACATGCTCAATACCGAATCAATCCTCACAAATATAATGACATATCATTATTGAACATTCTGCCCGAAAACGGATACATAATTTATAAATAACACACAATCACTCACTAGCGCACGCGGTACACTTACACGGACTAATAGCTAGAAGCGTAATATTTACACTGAATATCCAAAGTTAAACCTTTGGAATACATACGTAACGACTGCACGTCATTACAAAACAACGTCATACCGTTTCCGGCATCGGAAACAGTGCATTGCAATATCGAGCCAACTTCCGGTCATGACAGAATGAGATTATGAGTTGATAAATATACGCAGCATGATCGCATTTACTGTAAAAGTTGTATGATATGGTGTCAATACCAGCATATACAATATGACATCTCGACTGTCGAATTGTTTATAAATAAACCGCTGTTTCTGTTATTTATTTACAAAACGGACAGGTTCGCAATGTTGTGGTGTTAATGACATCCTGTATACGATGTATCGTGAAAGTCTATTATTTACCCGTGCCTATATTGGCACTGGAACTTGTCACTGGTTTGCACGAAATGAAAACGCCGTTCGTAAACGGATATGAGCTAACTGTCAACGTATTTCCGGAAGTCAATATGCTAGAACATATAGTTGAGCCTACATGACGTGATTTTATGATGAATATGACCAGAGTTTGCACATCATTATGGAATGCATAGGAAGTTGGGAACACACTTTGTTGACGTCAGTGACGCGATTTGTCCGTCGGCGACGAACGCGCTTATTCGTCCGCCATTCACCGTCGTATTGCGCCGACGCGAAGTAGGTCCACTTCCTTTACAGCATTCTCGACCCGGAACTGCAGTTCCGTCTGCTGAGCAAAATTGTCTCACGCGTGCTGGACTGCGATCGTTACTAACCGACCAAAGTTGTCCTCCCCGACTGGTGACGTCACGTCCAGCTCAGACCATATATCCCTCCGCCGCGGAAGTGACTACGCAGTGAAGTGAGACTAGTAAAAAAAGTGCACGTGACAACGCTTGATATCAAAGCGCGATTGATATCGAAACGATTGATATCATAAGTCGTGTAAGTTCATCCTGCACTTTTTCAAATCTTTCGTAGAACCGTCTTTTAGCCAGAGCTAAAAGTATCAACGCATCAACAAAATCACCACATATCGCGATCGTTGATGATCACGTGACACACAGCGAGCGCCACAGCATGGTGGCGAACGACAACACCAATACGCCACTGCGCATGACCGTCCGTGATTCGCCGGAAGTGCTTCCGCCGGCCGCGGCGCGGTGTGTTACGCCGCGCGTGCCGAGAGTTGTCCGCTTTCGGGAGCTGGCGCCATTGGTGCTGCTAGGGCGCACGCGCGGTACGGCGACGACGTCGACATCTGGCGGCGCGTCGTGGAGGGAGCAGTCGGCGCGGTACTTGAAGCGGAGGTAGCGGGGATCCTCGAAGGCCTTCTTGATCAGTTCTCCAATCACCTCGGCCGACTTACTGCCGCAGCCCTGGGCAAACACGCCCTCGTAACACGTGCGCAGAGACTGCAGGTCGCTGTAACACACACGGACAGCCAAGTCTAGTCATGTTTAGTTCAGTATTACTTGTGTGATGGTAGATTGTAGACACTACTGAGCGGAGGTTTCATTTTGTTTATCGAAAAAGTTGTTGTTTACGTGAAAAGACAGCAGTAGTGTGTGAATACGCTCGCGGTTCACAAATGTGTGCGTGCATGTGTGTATGTGTGTATGTGTGTATGTGTGTATGTGTGTGTGTGTGTGTGTGTGTGTGTGTGTGTGTGTGTGTGTGTGTGTGTGTGTGTGTGTGTGTGTGTGTGTGTGTGTGTGTGTGTGTGTGTGTG
This sequence comes from Ridgeia piscesae, assembly GCA_025642075.2. NCBI lineage: Eukaryota > Metazoa > Annelida > Polychaeta > Sabellida > Siboglinidae > Ridgeia > Ridgeia piscesae. Next base: position 374,908 of record JAODUO010000748.1, on the reverse strand, counting down.
TGTGTGTGTGTGTGTGTGTGTGCATGGGTGTGTGCATGGGTGTGTGCATGTGTGTGTGTGTGTGTGTGCGTGCGTGCGTGCGTGCGTGCGTGCACGTTTGGATATATGCGTATTTATGTGCATGCGTATGCACCCACATATATGTCTGGCATGTCTGTGTTTGTACGTGTGTTTGTGCATGTATCTATGTTTATTTCTTTGCTTCATTCTTCTAACAAGTATTCTGTACGCTCACTCCCTTGCTTGCTAACGTACATAAACACGTAAGCGTACACGTGCACTCGCTCTCACTCGTGGAAGCAATGCATTCGTGCACTCCTGAACCAACCACACGACGCCTTCCGCCCTCACCGCCACCAACTCACCTGCGCAGTCTGCGAGTGTTGCGGTGCGACTTGAGGCAGTAGAACTGGTGCGACGTCGTGTTGTCGAGCACGGGTCGCAGGTTCTTCCAGATGCCCATGCAGCTGAAGAGGGTCTCGTTGAGCACGACGTTCTGGTAGCAGGGCAGATACGCCATGTACTCTGGAGCAACAACGGCGTCATGTCTCATTAGCGCGACTGCGACGAACCCTCCGAATGGCGTCGGAGCGTGTAATCGAAGTATAACATTTGTGCGGGACGGGAGCGGCGGGGAAACCCGATAAGGCCAGTTGGTGACGTAGGGTGGGAGTGCGTCCCAGCTGTTCCCCCAAACAACTACGTGCCGGTGCACGGGTGTATTCCGTTGCGCCGTCGGACAGACCCGTCGTGAGGAGTGTTCACGGACAACGTTTGCCAGCGTCCCGATAGTAGATTTACTTTACTGTTCACATGTCCCTCCCTCTCTCCCTCTCTCCCTCTCTCCCTCTCTCCCTCTCTCCCTCTCTCCTTCTCTCCCTCTCTCCCTCTCTCCCTCTCTACCTCTCTACCTCTCTCCTCTCTCCTCTCTCCCTCTCTCCCTCTCTCCCTCTCTCCCTCTCTCCCTCCATAACTCCCTCCCTCCATAACTCCCTCCCTCCGGAACTCCCTCCCTCCAGAACTCCCTCCCTCCAGAACCCCCTCACTCCAGAACTCCCTCCCTCCAGAACTCCCTCCCTCCAGAACTCCCTCCCTCCAGAACTCCCTCCCTCCAGAACTCCCTCCCTCCAGAACTCCCTCCCCCTCCCTCCCTCCATCTCTCCCTCCCTCCTTGTTCTCTCTCTCTCCTTCCCTTCTCTCTCTCCCCTTCCCCATCTTTCTCCAGTTCTAAGAGGCACAACAAGAACACTAAACGTGTCCTTAAAATTCATTCTGTTGTCGCATTAAGCTCCACGGCAAATGAAACGTGGCGGCTAATCCGTCAGAATAGTTATGTCATATTATTCAATGTTATCGAATGCTGCTTTACAATTTCAGAAGACATTCCATGGGTTTCGCGCAACAGAGCTTTTGAGACCATCTCGATTACTTCGTCAGCGTTATTGTGCGCTTCTATCTCGTGTCATGTGACAATTACACGTCAGCAGCTCTGTGAAAATGACACGACTCCTGAGGGTAGCGCACGACGATGCTGACAAAGAAACCGCCAAGGTATCGGCAACTCCGGCGAGCGGGAACCGACGATTCTGAGAGGTTTAACTTGATTCTTTATCATCTCAGAATAGCGCGACTTGTTTTACTACGTACCTGGCCGAGCGTAAGAGCAGATATATTCCATCTTGAGAAGGTACGTGCGTAATCGACCGTCGTAATCGTAGATCATGTCGATTCCCATGCCACAAGCCTGCTTCAGCGGATGTAGGCATTCCTTGAACTTCTTGAAGTCTCTGTTGGAGGCGTAATAAACGATTAAAAACATGTTTTTTCTCTCCAGTTTCCTGATCATTTTCGCGTATAAAATTGATAGAATCAATACTATTGCAGTTATTCCCATAACATAAACTGAATCCTATGACAGACGGCAAATGTCGGAGATATATAAATATGGTTAAACAGTTTGTCTGGGTGAAAATAGAACACGCCCATATTCTTGACCGTAGCGTTTATTTACCAATGTCTGATATAGTTAACTATGTTTACTTAAATAAATCGTGGATTGCAGAACTCACGCCAGTTTCGTTCGTTTTAAAGAGGTGTGTTTATGAAACGTAGTTACAATACTAGAGTATAATATTCCGATTGCTTAAAGGCAATGCAAACGCAATGTGATTAACGTAATGCAAACATTATAGTAAAATGTCTCTAATGCAATAAAACCTCTTCCGTATAATAAAACATATTACAGCGTAGCATTTGTGGAAACTTCCCAAACTACTTAGTAACATTTCTCTGCGTCCGTCTACACATAACGGAGTCAAGATAAACACGACTCTTGAACGAACGCATAGTTTCCATCTCGCTGGAGGACTCACAGAGCGTCTGTGGTAGACCCAGAGTCATGTTATTTACGCCTTCGACCGCAGAAAAATAAATATCTGACAAAAGTGTAGCACTGGAAACAGTGGTGAGCCGTAGAAGACATTTGAGGCATCTTCACCGATCATCCATCATAACATTACAGCTGACTAAACAGCAATAGATAATACCTATTCCACACTACAAGGCAATAGATAACAACGGTTATTCCACTTAACACTGCAACGATGTGTAGTCGCCTAAACTTTTCTGATGTGAACAGTAATTCGTACTCCATAGAACGTATCGTTAGATGAAAAAATTAGGACGGATAGTGAGACTATAAACCACGGAGACTATAAACTTCGAGATATATAAAAACACCTCACACTATACACTGAGATAAAACAACACTTTCTGCAGACTTCACACCGAGAAATATAAAACACCCCACACAACACACCGATATATAACACGACACTTATTCCAATCTACACCTCGAGCGACCTCAACACTTCATACTTCACACCGAGATATAACAACGCTTATTGCTCCAATCTACACATACACCGGCAAAAACAACACTTCAGACTAAACACGGATATGCATACACACATTTGCACTGGCAGATAACAACGCGTGTATAGATAGATAACACACCGAAAGTGTTAAAAACATTTGTTTAGACTACACGCCGAGAGGCAACCAACGTATTTCGGAAAACACGACGCGACGCTAAAACACATGTGAAAACACACCGAATGAAAACATTACTCAGACCTCACACGGCGATAGAACGTAGTAGTTATACTAGCTATTCATGTATGTTTTACTGGTCCGGAGACGAGTTAATGTCAGTTGCGTTGACAATCCGTCACAGAAATACGTCGTCGGGGACTCTGTTTGTTTGATGCATGTTCATTAAACTATGTGACGCAGTCTGAGTTTGAGCCGTCAAGACGCCTAAACACGTGCGTCCCCTGATATCGCGAATACGAAATCCCCTTGTGTTGCGAGACAACGCAGTGTGAGCCGTCAAAATGCCCTATGTCGATAAGATGCCATACACATGGCCTCCGCCATTGATATTCCCTCTCTGCATGCATGCCAACTTTATACCTCAGATGCAAAATGATCACCTGCAGGCACACAGTCTGAGCTAAGTTGAGATCACCCACCTGCATGCCCGCTTTATGCCATATATGTACAAGATCATTAACTGCAGACACACAGCTTGAGCTGTCGAGATGCCCTACCTGCATGCCCGCTTTATGCCATATATGTACAAGATCATTAACTGCAGAAACACAGCTTGAGCTGTCGAGATGCCCTACCTGCATGCCCGCTTTATGCCATATATGTACAAGATCATTAACTGCAGAAACACAGCTTGAGCTGTCGAGATGCCCTACCTGCATGCCCGCTTGAGGTCCCTCGTGCCGCCGTCAGCAACGAGGTCGTTGTCCCGGTGAAACAGTAGCACGGTTTTGCCGAGGTGCGTCGTCGTGCACTGGTCCATCTCCTCCGTCAAGTTCCGCGGACATTCGTTGCCGTACGAGAACACTGCGACAAACACGACTCACGTGAAGGCAACATCTGGTTAGGGGCTTAATAACTAAATAAAATGCAACACTCACCCCCACCCTTCATCAAAAACACATTGGAAAGACCTACAAAGTGGAGTTAGACTAAGTCTTCAAGTGACGGAATTGTTAGAATAAATAAAGCGTAAAACAAAGTCCCAGTCCTTCCCAATCAACAGATTTGTTAGAACTGATCACACGTCGGGGAATTGCAGCTATTCACAACTTGCCAGCGCTGTGTTGTGTTTGGATTTCCGGTAGTTTAGCACAAGACTGTAATATAATGTACCGGGCAAGAACCCGTGGAAATGCGACGCTTTGTTTGTTCTGACAGTTAGCTCACCAGAACCAGAGCTGCATTTTCATTTTAGAACAGTGTGATAACAAGCAATGTGTAGCAAAGGTGCAATGGTACTAACATTTCGCGAACTTTAATCAGCCACCGGACGTACGTATATTTCGCAAGACGCATAGCGCGCGTCCCTTTACGGCTACACCCAGTAATAAGTCGATGTACTTACGTTTGAAGTTGTGGTGTTTCGGCAAGAAGCACTTGGACTTGCGCAGGCGAGAGATCATGAGCAGCTTGGAGAAGTGGAAGGCGAAGAGGCCCGTGTCGACTCCGCAGGCTGAGGCGACCAGTTCCTGTTTGCAGCGCAGGTTCAGGTGGAGGAAACTGTCGGCAGAAGGACGCCATCTTAACACGGACGACGTAACCAATTGGATGCCTCGCGTCGCGAGACGACAAAGGACGTTTACGTGGTTGTTGTCTTTGGTGATGAAGAAGATGGTGATTAGATTAGAAGATGCTTAGTCGAAGCAATTGGGTTTACGAGTACCACGAGAAGATGGCTGTTTTTTTCTATTTGCGTGTGTGGAATGTTTCCCCAGTCGTAGACATGTATTCAATAGAACTTCACTTTTAAAGTCGCCCACTGGATTTGGACAAAGTTGACCTGAATTCCGAAGTGATTTATTTTTATACTATACCGCCACAATACACGTGTAGTACTCGCTCAATGACCTTATTTGCGAGGTATGTATATTGCAGAGGTGACAGCAAAACGAAGTTTGACTGTGATCTCCCCCGAGACATGTGTGCAGACCACCATGAACAGAAATGCCAAAGTATCGAAACTGCAGTAGACGAACTGGAATTGTGGTGCTGAGGTAGAACGACGCTACAGTTAGCCGAGTATGTCAATACGATGCCACGAGTATTGTTTGGCGTACGGTGTCACCATTGAACACGCTAGGAGAGACACCCGCAGATAATGTCCCCAATAACGTAACCCTCAACCGCGTCGCCGACTTATTTCTGTCCCCAACCCTTGCGTGTCCTCCTACGCTCCGGACACTTCACCCGGGGTCCGATTCGGGATTGTGTGAATTTCTCACGTCGGCCCATTTATAACGCCGTAACGGAAACATCAAACAGGGCGCCGAGATGAAGCCCGGAGTGTGAACACATCGTCCGCGGCCGACGTCACCGGCGACCGACCGCTTTACGACCGCGCGAATCTTTGATTACCGCGCGCCTCCAGGATGTCACACGCTCCGGTCACGTGCTGTCACCTCGCCAGTCAAAGAGGCGGCGACGGCGGCGGTGTTAAATCCAGCGCGAGCCGGGAGTGACGCGGATTCGTCGGCGTCGGGGGAACGGCGACGGGGACGTCCTAACTACATCGTTATGGGCGAACGTCGGTCGACGGCGACGGAGGTGACGAAGTATGACGCCGGATCGACGTCGGAACGATGGCCGCCTCTTGGCGTGCTCATTACGGACCCCCGCGGCGTTGATTGCTATCAAAAGAAACGCTTAAGTACATTATGGGCTACCGGCGTGAAAGACAGGTGCCACCCCTATATCCACTGGTCCACGAGACGGCATCGATAGGGCGCCCGCTCGCTTTGATGTTGCCTTAGGGGGTCGGTGAGAGTAGGAGTTAGCGCCTGGCTCCATCGCCTGCCTATAATAGTAGCTGTAGACGCAGCCGGAAAAGAAGATGGCACGAACGACAAAGATATCCGTTCTACGCGGTGTCGTTACGAGTCTCCATGACACCGTCTCCGAGATGTCTTAACCTTCGCCGCGCAGACACCTGGACGGACGTGGTCTGTGACGTATACCCGCGGTGACACACCGACCTAATTGCATGTCGGTGGTCGCAGTCTTTATGTCGTAATTGTGATTTAGCCCCGATTGATGCGATCCTGTCTGTCACTGGGGAGATGCTGATGGTAAACCGAACGACGGTTACTGGTGGTTGACTTGAATCATCCGGAAGTCGATCACTTTAAAGACTGACACCTGCCCACGCAACACGTGTCTTCAATGTCAACCATACTTGCCTTCTTGGTAATTCATTTTTTTCCATTTCTTTCAAATTTGCTTTTTCAAGATTTTATTTCATTCGTTTCATGTTTGCTTCAAGTCCGTCGCCTGACTCTGGGCAGGGCTTTAGATGAAACACCAGATAATCTTGTATATAATTTCTGGAAGTTCTGTAGATAGTCGCTTTCTCTGCGACATTTTCGCCACGTCGTAGGTCTGAAGTGAATTGTGGCGAGAGAGCGCCGTGTCAGAGAGACAATTGTTATGTTCGCGTAATTATTATTTGGTTCCGTTGTCGCACTTAAGGACGCAAGAGTCAGTCGCCGGCGGGTGAAGTACTTCGTTTGAATTGCGTACACGTTTCATTGAGGGAAATAAACCAACGGATTCGTGTCGTAACAAACTGGGCTGGTGTCGCGTAAATCTCACACAAGCGTCGCCACAATTGCGCAGCCGTTGGCATTTATGTCCCCTGTGGTGAACGGGGTGTTTAGACTCCCGGGTGGGGCATTCCGGGGGGTCGGGACGGTGGGGGTTCCCGTGACAGTTGATCTATGTAGTAACAATGACGTATGTCCACATTCAACGGTGGACAATGTTTGCATTTTCATCGATGTTTTATCTGTGTGTTATATGGGATACTATCTTCTTCGTGCTTCATACAAAATCGTATATTTCAGCCCGAGACATTTAATACATGCAAATACACAGAAGAGTTGAAGCAAATGTACTTCAGCACAGAACCAATACTTACTGGCAAGATCCGTGCGTGCCTTGGCGGACGTTGAAGCGATAGTACTCGTCGCACTGGTGCACAAGTACTCCCTTGTACTCAGTCTCGAAGCACGAGATCGCCCGAACGAGATCTGAAACGACAGGCGGCCATTAGTGGACCAGTGTAGCTGAGAGAACGAATAAGTTTGCGAGAGTTTGGTTGAGAAGAATTCTTGGAGGTGATTAAAATCGAGGAAGAGTTGACGGAGGAGGTTGGAGAGAAGGCAAGCTTCAAGGAGACGTTGACGAGGAGTTGGCTGGAGAGGTACGGAGGGAGAACGGCTTGTAAAGAGACAGGATGCGCTCAAAGTGAGAACCAGACGGGAACACACGGAGGTCATTAGTGAGATGGGCACACTCTAAGGACAAACCAAAACCAAAATTATGCGTGGGCATGTGTTAAGAGCAAATGTGTGTGTATGTGTGTGGGGGGTGTGCGTTTGTACGTGTGTGCGTACGTCTGTGCTGGCGTGCGCGTGTATGTGAGTGAATAATGTGTTATCCGCGAACATGATTGTGTATTTGGGTATATGTGTGCGATCGCGAGCGTGCGTGCGTGCGTGCGTGTGTGCGTGTGTGCGCGCGTCCAAATCCACGTGGTTGTGTGTGTATGCGAGCGTGACTTTATGGATAAGTAAATGCGTTAATGCATCGGTGTGAACTGCATCTGCTTTCTGCCTTCAGCGGTTTGGTTCTCCGCAAGCGTTGATCAGCACCTAACCCCCGCGCACCATACAAAACCAACACATATCCACCGAGTGCATCTATGCCTCTGTGACGCCTGTGTCTATACTCACCTCTATTGCCGGTGCAGGCGGCGTTGAGCGTGGCGACTACGGGGCCCCAGTGATGATGCAGCTTCGCTTTCACGTTCTCACACTCCTGGATGTACGGAGTGATGCACGACCGGAACTTGAGCGACTCACTGGAGACAGAGACACGAGCACCTTCAGTTGGACTGTCTAGGAACACATCACTATAAGGAGGACATCACTGTAAGGAGGACATCACTGCAGCCCGCCAGCGTCGAGCGGGCCATGTTATATAACAACGTTCATTATATATATATATATATATATATATATATATATATATATATATATATATTATACAAACACGTTCTTTATATATATATATAATATATATATATATATATATATATATATATATATATATACATACATATAATATACATATATATCATACATACATACATACATACATACATACATACATACATACATACATACATACATACATACATACATACATACATACATACATACATACATACATACATACATACATACATACATACATACATACATACATACATACATACATACATACATACATACATACATACATACATACATACATACATACATACATACATACATACATACATGCATGCATGCATGCATGCATGCATGCATACATGCACACATACATACATACATACATACATACATGCATGCATGCATGCATACATACATACATACATACATACATACATACATACATACATACATACATACATACATACATACATACATACATACATACATACATACATACATACATACATACATACATACATACATACATACATACATACATACATACATACATACATACATACATACATACATACATACATACATGCATACATACATACATACATACATGCATACATACATACATACATACATACATACATACATACATACATACATACACATTCGGACGCGGGCCTAGACCGAACGTGTGATACTACGCCACGCCCCATTCAATTACAGCTCTATGCAATTTGCAAAGGTCTAATTTGATATAAAAATGAATCAGCCTGCTGAAATTCGCGGGTGAGATGAAAAATAGATACTTCCATCATAATAATATACGCATAGTATATGCATAGCACTGTTTACACAACCGTGCCGATTCCCAGGCGGGTCGTATTTCCGCGATTAATTCGGCGTCATTCTACGTGACGATGACGTGTCAAAGTAACAGTCTACGTCATTACATTTGGAGGCAAGTGCGGAAGTATCGAGACGAGTATCGCTGGGATTGGAGTGAGTGTGAACGGCATGCTTCATCAAATGCCGCAATTGTCGTCTGCCACTCGGTGCCGGGCCGATGGCGCTAGACCAGACTGTGATAAACGGTGGCGTTGGAGACAGGACCGTCGTCGGACCGCCTGTCACATGACCCGCGCACAATGTATGACAGTGTCAAGTTGTGAACAGATGGATGTGTATATAAACCAAACCCAACACGCCCTATCTCAGTGGTGAAGAAGATCGTCCGTTGCATTAAATAGCAGTGAACCCGTGCCATCCGGACATCAACACTATTGGCAGTGGACACTGTAGTTTAACATAGAAACACTTGTTCAAAGGCCAGCTTGCAGTGCCAACATCTTTAGGAAGAGACACAAGTTATTACCTCACAAAAAAGATATCTCTTTATCTGACATAATTATTACGCATATTAGATGTTGCGTCGTATAAAATAAGTAGCGACAAGAACACTACAAAAACGCTCGTCGTTCTCCGTCGATACACTCTAGCTTCAGCCCGCTGACTTTGAATAAGTGGACCCCATTAACTGGCGCGACTCACGAATCTCTATTCAACACGAAAACTACTTACACATCAACAATCGCTTAATTTATTACGGTCTTCTCGAATCGAGTATTTTATATTTAATCCAAAACCCCATTCAGAATGTCGTACTTGTTCCGCTTGTGAATGATGCACTCGATTGTGTTTATCCACGGAGTGCGTTATAGTGGCGTATTACGAGCGCTGAACACTTCGAGTGCGTTGCCCATCTGAAGACCTCGTCAAGGTTGCGGCCGCCTCTCGCGTGTCGGCTTAAGAGCGGGGTTAGTACACTTGGACGGGCGAGCCGCCCCACTACACCTCAATAGGCCGGCGACGCCGCCGTCCAGACAGAATAAACACCAGCGCGAAACACGAAACTCCTAGACGGGGGACGGCGCGCGCGATCCAGGGACGGCGACGCGTGATCCAGGGTCGCCGGCGATAGATCCAGGGTCGCGCGCGCCCTGGATGCATGTCTGCGGGTGTATTAATTGCGATCACTTGCGTGCGACACGTCGAAGGCGCTGCTTCCGTGGCGAGTCTGGTCGCGACGTCACACGTTGCTGCATTAATCTGTGTATCTTATTGCCGCCGAGTGTCAATCGCTGACTATGCATTGTTATAAATTCGCAATGTTTCTCACGATTTTGTTCCTAATGTTATTGCTCTTTGATTTGCGATAAGTGTAGGTAATTTCGACGAACACTCGAACGTATGGAAGATTTCATAAGACCATTAATTCCGATTGCAAGGTCTGAAATGGGTGCAATAGTGAACGAACATTCAGTTCGGATGACGTGTGGTGATATCTTAAATTAGAGCTATCCGCGTTTTCTTCTGTACAGAGGGAAACTTGGTTCGCTTGTATATAGTGATTCGATGTAAATAGTACGGTTCTTCCCTGCTACTTCCCGGCCTTTGCCTTACGCCATCGCACAAGAGAAGGCGCGACTGCAATGGTGTGGTTCTTGGCTACGCTCGAGTTGCTGCAGTTATTACGTCATTTCTACGCAGGTGTTTAGTGTTTACAAATCGCAGTGGGGTTGAGAGTTGGACGAGCGCCAACTGACTTCGACGGAGCGATACTTGAGAAGACGTCAGCTGATACTAATACGGCTAATGTTTTTTGGATGCTGACAGCCTCAAAAACGAGTTGCATTACAATGAGCACATATCGTTTCCGGTATAAACAAATTATAGGGAGGTGTTTCGTGACGGATGGTCTTATTGTTTACATATGGTTAATGGACAGTTCAAACTGTTCATCTAGATGTATTGTCAATTTTTATACGGGTCTACGATCTTCAATATGCATTCGTGTAACTGATTCCCTGCGCATTCAGTTAGAATAGCATTAATCTTACTCGTTCTTCATTTCCAGACCAACGTTTGAATCAGGTATATTTTACACATAAATGTCCTGTATCCTTCTTTTTCACAGCTGACAGTTGTGGAAGTGAGATAAATAATTGCGTCAATTCCAAATAAATCCTGATATCTTGAACCATTACCATCCATAAGTCTGGCCGCAGATATAAACGATTTGCTTGGTATATCCAGTAACGAATATTATAAATGTATCACTGACTTCGGGAGTTTTGTGCAGATTGTATTCAAATGTATATGTAAGCCTTCTAATAACAAGACCGATAATCTGGAACCGGTATATGTTGTTGAAATCGGTTGCAAGTGTTGGTCACATCACCATCCGACGAACGAACTCTGAATATGGAGGAGGTGTTAAAACTGGCTACAAGTCTTGTTCACATCACGAACCGACCAACAACAATGCGGGTATGAAGTAGGTGTTAGATCGACCGCCAAGGTTTCGTCGCATCACCAACGTGCCCACAACGTCACATCACAACCAACCAGCAACCGCCCGACATCGGAAGAGGTGTTAGAGTGATCTCCAACGGGTAACGACCCGTGTGCCACTGTGCCACTCGGTATAGATCGACTTTGGCACGTCGAAACCGATCAGTCAATCGATACACGGCCGACTGGAACTACTTTCTTAGAAAACCTGCGAAGATGTTCCTCGACGCGGGCGGTATAATTGACCACGTGTGAAGTCGTAAATCATGCGGATGTGTAACGACGTGAGGACGAGATGAGCCGCTCTATTGAATGTCATGTCGAACTGAATTAGTTCGTTTTGTTAAGAAGGCGTCGAAACAAACACGGACCCGCTACACGCGGACCACACACTGGGTCTGTGCCGCATGCTCGTCGTCTGAATGTCAACTCGATACACTATCAGCAGACCCGACGTCGACGCTATTTCTATCAGGTAGTCCATCTTCAGTCAAAGCTCACTGCGCGAGTCCAACACCTGGGCTAATTCAGTCGCTACCACCAACTTATTCAACTATAGTTTTGTCCAACAACGCACTATCCAAGCGAAATAAATAATCACAAATCTTCCTGGTTGACGTCGAATTAAATTGTCCTGTTTACTATGTCCGGCATTGCAGACAGACATCAGATCGCGTGAAACAAGGCCAAACAAAGGCGTGCTGATTAGGAACTACGTCTACAGTCTCATGAAAGCAATCTATTGTTTATGCCCATATCAGCCTAAATTTATGGCGACGTAATAATATATCATAAGTTAGCCGATGGTCATAGTCTACATACCGATAACACAAATATGCATAATAATATGCCCGACAGAAATCTGCGCCATTCAGAAGATATTACGTAAAATGCGCGTTAATAACAAAAACACGAATCAATAAACGGCATGCAATTCGTGTATGTGTGCATTTGTGACAGTTTATATAATAACGCCCGACCTACTGATTTTTTCTACAGCATTATTTATATACGTAGATTACTGTAAACCACCCGACAGCAATAGAACGAACGAGCAGCTACGATGTATGTAAGAAGATCCAATTTCATCCGTTCAATACCACGAGATAGCGAGATTACGTTCGATTTCCGGAGTTTTTCACCGATATGTCCCACTTCAAAGCGGCCGCCGTCAAAAGGAGTGTGCCTTCTTTCGTTAATCTCCGGCGATCATCTCCCCCTGCGGGTCCAACTGTGGCAGAAATTTAAATTTTAGGAAGCCAACGAGATAAGCCCGGATGAATAATTGCGCCCGTCCCGCCCACCGTATGGTGGAGACTTTGTGTCGTGTTTGGGGGGAGGGGGCGTGGATTCGAGATAACCCAGCGAGAGTTGACGGGAACAATGGGGGTTGCGGGCGTTTGGCGGAGGGTGTAAGTGTGACTTTGATGTCACCCTCGTCGGTAGATTGTCTCGAAGTGTGGTGGAGAGGGCGACACGCGACGGCCAGGTCCGATTACACGCGGCGACAAGAGATATCTGCCCCCGCGCCAAACGCGTCTTTGACGAGGCGTATAACGTGCAATTATAGGAGCACCTGAATGTGGCCGTAATACCAAGTTACGTGACGCGAAGACAATCCCGTGAATGTACGGACGCAAATCTGATCGTGTATTCGATTGAGTGACGTGGTTAACTAGAGCTCAATTTGTCAGCTACGCTTATGCGCTACACGATTCGTGTCCCGTGAATGAACGACTGCGGTTTCACCATGTTTTTGTATTGAAGACGGGATTGTATAAGCATTTGTTTGAGAATGACGGCGATATTGTTTGACGACTACACTGTAGAAGATAATGTTGTATATAACTACGTCACTGGATGTTTAGGCATTGTGTATCTGACGTAAATACGTGTCCAGATGACACAGATACAACAATCTAAACGATTTACATTACGTACACAGAAGTCGTTGCATTGACTACACCTATACGGTATTCCGAAACAGGAAGGCGCGTGGACTGCGCCTCGCTCACCAGTTTACCAACTTTTATGTGGAGATCAAACCGAAATCTTCTTAGCCAGGAGCAAACGCTTCCATCGCCTATTTGATCAACACGCACGTGCGTCGGGGCGTCTTGCGTGCGTGTCAGGATGTTGCGAAAGAGGAAAACACGTCAATCAGTTGGCGTGGGAAACTCGTTCACTTATAGAGATCGATGCGAAAACACGTGAAAGCATCCTAAAGTTAGAATCGCATGTAACACCGACAGGCGAACGTCGTAGAAGATTGCAGAAAGCTGCGAAGGTTTGTTCACGCATGCCCTTCCTGTTTTTGCGCATTGGGCAAGCGGCCAGGAAGGAAACGTGAAACGGAGGCGTTAAGACGGGGGCGGGTGGATGCGATGTGATAATAGGCATGCGTCAATGCAATGATGCTGAGCAATTCCAGAAAAGCCTACGTTGCTGCGTTTCCTCGGAAACGGCTACATAATCACTGAATGGACACTTCATCGCTGTGATGAATAACACTTTGTCAACAGTAAGGTTGGTTAACGCTGAAAAGAAACTGGGCCATACCAATAAGTTGAAAGGTAATGTTTTATATAAGCAAACCATTAGTAAAAACACGGTTTCTCGCATAGGAGCATGACTGACACTGTTCCCAATTAATGTTGAAAGAAGAAAGAACAAGTACAGAGAATGTGTTAGGAATTGGTGACAGATCAACGCATGGAAAACAAAAGTAACTGGTAGGAGAAGAGGAAGATGGAACGTAAGACGGATAAATCGCGTCAAAATCACGACACGACACGACACGACACGACACGACACGACACGACACGACACGACACGACACGACACGACACGACACGACACGACACGACACGACACGACACGACACGACACGACACGACACGACACGACACGACACGACACGACACGACACGACACGACACGACACGACACGACACGACACGACACGACACGACACGACACGACACGACACGACACGACCGACACGACACGACACGACACGACACGACACGACACGACACGACACGACACGACACGACACGACACGACACGACACGACACGACACGACACGACACGACACGACACGACACGACACGACACGACACGACACGACACGACAGACACGACACGACACGACACGACACGACACGACACGACACGACACGACACGACACGACACGAACCTGCAACGGTCGAAGGACTTGCGTCTGGGCCGGTGGACTCGCTTCATGTAGTTTTTGAGGAACTCCCTCCCTTTCGCCAGACACCGGGACAACTCCGGGTTGAGTCCATCTCGTCCGAGCTGACAGCTGACTCGTGTCAACGTCCGGGACGTCGGCGTCGACGTCGCTGCAAGCGAAGACGTCGCTCGTTAGGAGGAGACTTACGACAGCGGTTATTTAGCGGAGTGGCGGGTAGACGTAAGACAATTATGGAAGCACGCACGGTTACGTGTAGTGTGCAGGGTCGTTACTTATGACCTCGGGTTACCGACAAGCATTGTATACGGATACACACGCGTGTGGTAAAGTTTATTGTTAAAGGTGTTGTCGTATGCAATGCCTAGTACAAGACCAATTAAGTTTATTTACAACTTACTTTAAATGCTACAATCGTTGTTGTGTAACAGCATAATTTCACGTGACACGACAGCGTGCCATTATATTGTGCGCTCTGTGTGATTGAATATATAGCGCCACCCGTTACAACTTACTTCACACAATCAAGCCATCAAGTCAAGTTAATTTATATGAATTTCGCACAAAGCGGGTGGAACTGACGACGATGTTTATGAAATGTAGAAATGTTATGTAGAACAACACACACGTGTATATAAAATAATAACGTCCTTATACAACCACTTAAGATACCTCGGAATAAACAGTACGCGAGCTATCATCGGGTATGTTTGTTTGCCATCTTGGACCGCAAAGTAATCACAAACTGACGGCCTACACCACGGATGCAGTTAATGGCAACGCACAAAAACAAGAGTGCACTCTTATCATGCCAGGGTCCTTGGGGCGGCTGGTGGGGCTTTCATGTAGTGATATTGTCTTGATTTAAAACTGAAAAAAGTAGTCGTTGTGAGAAATAAAAAAAGTGTTTTACGCGGCATTTTTAGCCATGCAAACAATAATCCATGAAAAGGATAAATAAAAGTTGTCGATATTCCGGTGTATAGTATGCAGGTAAACATATATACACGGTAGCCATCCCTATTGTTAGTCGTTACAAAATAGACATTTTGATAGCGGATATCATTCATCATTTGAATGAATATTATTCCGGCTGTCATATCAGGTCAACACATCAATGTATGCTAGCAGAGACAAGGCAGAGAGAAAGAGAGAGAGTGTGTGTGAGAGAGAGAGAGAGAGAGAGAGAGAGAGAGAGAGAGAGAGAGAGAGAGAGAGAGAGAGAGAGAGAAGAGAGAGAGAGAGAGAGAGAGAGAGAGAGAGAGAGAGAGAGAGAGAGAGAGAGAGAGAGAGAGAGAGAGAGAGAGAGAGAGAGAGAGAGAGAGAGAGAGAGAGAGAGAGAGAGAGAGAGAGAGAGAGAGAGAGAGAGAGAGAGAGAGTTATTGGCTGCATGAAAGGGGAAATAAAAAAACAGAAGACGGTGAAAGCGCGAGACGAAATGAGACTTTCGTCCAGATTGCCAACAGACAGACAGCGAGGCATGCAGACAGACTGACAGACGAGCTGATAACAGGCAGCGTTATGGCAACACTCAGTGCCGTCAGAGATCCCGATTCGCGTCTGCGTATTTCAAACATTTCTACCGTTCCGGTCAAGCCGGTGTCACCATCTGATAACGCGACCAGCCACTGATAAGCGCTGCAACAAAGGGTGCGCTCACTCGACCGTCGTCTGATGGACAGAGCTTACAAGCGTGTATGAACTAAACGATTGTGTCTTTCTTTGTGTGTTTCCACAACAGCATGCGTGGATTCCGCGTGGATTTGCTCAGCCACCATGTTCACCACATGTCCACGCCAACACCCTTAGATCATCCGTTTCTAAGCAACCTTTTGATCACCGGTCAGCCGTTTCCATGCAACGTTTTATTCCTACAACTAAGCTCAGTATTTCAGAAACATGTTTTCTCTGTAGCTGCACCAACGATCTAGAATCAGCTCCCTATTACAATTAAATCTATTGCCACCTTTCGTAAATATTCAGAACATATTTGGTTGAAATTCCACTTCCACCAAAAACAATTCGACGGTCCCATGGCCCAGTGACGACTCTGATAACTGCGACGTCTGAGAAACTATCCAGACGCTATCTGTATTCCGTTTTAAATTTTGCATTAATAGTAAAATAACGAATGCGCGAAGCAATAACGTGCGCGCCGCTTTCGCATAACCTCTCAGAACCCTACTTGCTAACACACGTTCGTGCAGAAATATGCCTTATCTAGAAGCGACTATCTGTACATCAGTCACGAATAGTCGACTTGAAGTAAAGCTAGAACAATAGGCAAACTATTTAGCTGGAGCGACATGTTGACTGTGTAGCGATAGCGCTCACTGCGCAAGATCGCTTTAACCGTAGCGACTCGCCGGTTTATAACTATAACTAATGCGACATGACAGATTAGTTAGGTATTCGGCGCGTGTCAACCTCTCACAGGAAATGCGTGCAAAGAGATATAAATGACACGTGATATCAGTCAACTTGGAGAGGGTCACCAGAAGCACCCACACGCAATCAGTCTCGTCGCACCCCCGTCGCCACACAGCACAGCTAGCCCCGAACGAACCCCGGACTGTAAAACATTGCCCTTTCATCTTGCAACGTGGGAGACGAACGGATGACCGCGCATGAACGCGGATGGCCTCCACCGGAAGTCGCGGGGTTCGTCGGGAAAGTCGAGCATCGGGTCGGGGCACGCGTCGACTGCGGGGAATTCACCGCCACAAAAGCGGACGATCGTATCGAGTTGCCGGCGTGAAACTCTAACCACACAGCACGACAATACCGCCGGGGTCACGTCACAGTTGTCATACCCGAGCGCATCCAGCTTAAACAACGGCCGTCGCCTCAAGGTGTGAGATTGTCATCTCGCTCGCGCGATTGTGTCGCGATATCAGGATCAAAAGTCGCAGCTGCGCAAGTGTAGGATGCTGTGCTGGCCGATAATGGCCGGTCCGTTTTTAAACTGAAAGGGGCGTGTCGGATAAAACGGTCCGATCGTAGATGGTGAACCGGGCGCGACCTGTACAGGTGACAACGGAAGTGTACGCAGTGCAAGTGTATGACGTGTGATGCGTCGACACGCTCCAACAAACACAGTCTTGGTTCTGGACGTGTTGTGTTTGCAAGTGGATCAAACGTTTGGACAATTGTTACCGTTATTGGCTATTTTACGTCGTAATTGTTGCATGCGGTGCTAATAATTGCTGTGTGTGTGTGTGTGTGTGTGTGTGTGTGTGTGTGTGGTGCGTGCGTGCGTGCGTGCGTGCATGTGTGTGCGCGTACGTGCGTGCTTGTGTTTATAAGTAGATGCATAAACGTGCGTGCGTTCTGGTTAGCGCGCCTCTGTGGTTGCGGGTGTGCGTGCGTGCATGCACGCATGCGTGCGTACGTAGGTGTGTACCTGGTTGCGTACGCGTGCGATGCAAATGGCTTCAGATTAGTTGCACATGTTTTAAGTAGTCTGACTGTGGCTGTCCATTAGTATTACGCGCTCTTTCCGCTGGGCGTCATTAATCTCCATTCTCTTATTGCCGTTCCGATCACCGAAAAGCGGGTCGTCTTTGGTGCGTGAATTCTGCTAAAGCACACGCTAATTTAATATATCTCTTCCGGCATCCGGTTAATGCAGAAATTTACCGGAAAGCGTCAATATGACGGATCGTCATCGGAACTGCCCCCCTTGCCACGCCGCGCCGTGGATGTCACTGGGGTGTGTCGAGGTCCGCCCTACGCTCGTGTGACCCTTATATATGTCACTGTCAGGTGTTCGTATGGTTAATGTTCAGAATTAATCGCGTCCGTGTCAGTTTTTAATCGTCCACAGTAACACGACCCGACTTTCGTCACATGTTTATATGTGCGTTATGCATAAACAGTTATGCGATATGTTCCGTTTCCGGTGACGGAGGATACGACTGGTTACGCGCCTTTTTTACTGACCGTTTATAATAAACATGTCACGGTTAATTCAGGATTTATTCCGGATATCTTCACTCGTGTGCACTGTGAATCAGCGGCGTAAGCGTAGGGGGCTCATTCTTGTACCGTTTGTTTCACCACACGTAGCCAAAATAGCCAATCATTAGTTGTCCAGGTTAAAAACCCTGGACAACTAATGGTTGGCTTTCCTCGTGACAGATCTCGGCGACTCCACAAAGAATGCAAACTTTTACACTCACAGAAACGAAAGTGGACGATACTGAGATTGATCTGTTATACAATTGGTCATACGGCATCTTGTGTCCACAAGCCGAGGATTTCACAACGCAACGTCCGAATGCGCCTGGGGCAGTAATTGATTACTATTATCAATGGTTATATATTCGTCCTGCATGTCGCCGTTTCATCGTGACACTGCACTTCCAGCGCGATAGTGACCGCATATTTCTAGGGCGATCAATGTATCGTGACGTGCGAATTGAAAAACATGGAATAAATATCTGAGTGATTGACTTAAAAATGGAATTAGATGGAGATAAACAGGACACTGGCCGGTGACAGGAAGTGCACCATATGACGGTGTTGTGTGTGTGTGTGTGTGTGTGTGTTGTGTGTGTGTGTGGTGTGCGTGTGCTGTGTGCGTGTGCGTGTGCGTGTGCGTGTGCGTGTGCGTGTGCGTGTGCGTGTGCGTGTGCGTGTGCGTGTGCGTGTGCGTGTGCGTGTGCGTGTGCGTGTGCGTGTGCGTGTGCGTGTGCGTGTGCGTGTGCGCGTGTGTGTGCGCGCGCATGTGTGTGCGCGCGCATGTGTGTGCGTGTGCGTGTGTATGGTCAGTGTGTGGCCTCTGTATAGTACTCACCTCTTTCCCTTTTCCTCTTCCCTTCCGCTCCCATGCACATCGCCAGCATGACGACACAGGCGACTAACACACAGTGTCGTAACATAGTGGCAGCGGATTATCTCCAAACAGCGGATTATCTCCAACAGCGGATTATCTCCAAGTCGTAATCCAAAACAGTTCACACGCTTTGAACCGTTTTAATGACGTCTTCGCGGCTAATCACGAGCTAGACGTCTCCACAAGTGACAGTGTCTTCTAAAACTGCGATTATCCAGCTGATTTGCCGGGTGCGCCTTCCCTTGTTGAAAATCTGTAATGGGTACAAAACGTGTTATTAAATATTCGATTATTGTCTTAATAGCATGCAAGTTTATGAAACGTTTTTATTGCATATAGGATAGTAAAATAGTATATGCAAAAAAGGCTACGACATCACTGTCATGGATATACCTGCGTGGGAAGTAGACCCAACTATAAGGTGTTGCAACTATATATGTTGTCAATTCCATAGGTAGAGATTTGTTAGACAAGTTCTGTCTCCACTGTAATCATGCGTTGCATATCAAGTCACGTTCATGAACATATATACGATACTCTAATTGATAAACTGGCAGTAATACAACGTACACGATAACATGTCATGACGCTTTTCATTAACCTATCACTATAATGACGAACGGGCAATGCAGCAGGTTAATCAGTAACACGCCGACTATAAAATGTATTGAAGCCTTTTTTGTACAGCTACGACCTCACCGCCCTGTGTACTTTGCGGTGCCGCCTGCTGCGTCACGCTATTGCAATCGGTAGGCGGCAATTAATTGAATATTGGCCACCGATAGTGTGTGTTCGACAAATTGCCGTACAATGCGGTTATTTGCTTCGCTGCATTGGCGTTGTTACTGCAGTTGATAGCCGTTTAATGCCACACGCTTCAATCGGCGCTTCGAATCGCCGCTTTCAGCACGACAAGCAATTATGTTGGACTGCCTCACAACACGATCCCTGCTGAGAAAAAGGCGATGACCGTTTGTGTGCCAAGCACCTAGCGGGACATAATTAACACTGTCGAAACGGCATCTTTCGCGCCGATGTCGACGCGGCCTCTAATTGACGCGGCAACGCGTGGTTACGACCAGGTAAACCCATCGGTCCGTTCCGAGTTGACTGCGCCAAGCGGCGATGCCGTACGGGGGTAATTTGTGAAGAGGTGCTCTAATGGATTGCTGCCTCCCCGACTCCGCAGCTGACGTTTTTTGGATGTACGTTAGAGCGAGTTATCCGACAGCTGATCCGGCATGTTCCAACGGTGTTGCTGACTTTACGTAAGCGCAACTGCGAAACAAGACGCGCACGGAATTCACGCCGACGGATACGACGGGATAAAATGAGGAATCGGCTTCGTTGATGTGAGCTCTCAATTTAAGGGTCTAGTAATTTCCTGACAAGTTTAGCCATTTATCCTTATGCATGGCATAATGCAGGTAATGGTGTTTCGCCGCGCCGAGTGTGTGTGTAGACTTGTGCGTGTGTGCGCACGTGCGCATGTGCGCGCGTATGTACTCGCGTGTTCACACTTTACAACTCATTACCAAACTATAGCAGATAATTTTGCATAACTATTTTTCATAATCATAGGAAGAATATCACATTGTACAACGACCACACAAAGAAACAAAGAAAAACTGTCGTTCCTGCGATGACATCACGCAAAAACCCACCTCTGCCGCCAACATGGCCATTTCAAATCGAGAATCGGGGCCAGAAATATGCTGATTTACGTTGATAGCCGACAAGTCATGGTTCATTATTTCTTCAGATACGTTCACTATTCACTTGCGATTGATAGAGAAGATAGCGCCGCGAATGAATTCACGCGACAATGTTGAGATTACGGGGTCAACCAATCGCCACTGACGGGAGTTTTACATATAGCGACTAGTCTCTTTCATCCGGTAAAGTCACGAGTACAACCATAACACCTCACGCATTCCGGTTGTCGACCTGCCTTCAACGGTCACTGGCAATCTATTATTTCACGTTGCGCTGGACAATAAACCTTCGTATCTATTAGTTTAATGTCCCGGGTTACGTACATAAATACTAATAGGTTTACCCTCTCACCAACTGTTTCTGTAGGTAAATTATTGGCTTCGAGCGATCGGGTGTAAAGTACATAAATAAACGTGGGCGGACGGAAGGCATTAATGTGGGAATGAATTAAATACCGAAAGAAGTACGACAAGAACCAATGCAAGAAAGCGTCAGAAAAGGGCGGTGAATGAAACCGGTGAAATACGCACTCGTTTGGCACGCACACAAAGTCGACGGAGACATATAATACCTAATCGGCGTCGTATTTAATTTAGTAAACTACCCGTGCGAAGACGTGCCGATTTAATCGATAAAAACTATTAATGACCGATGCAATCTAAGACCGCAGCCGCATCGGCAGACGCAAAGCAGCAAATTGAAACAGCGCAGACGAGTACGCCGATAGCGCCGTCTGTAGGGTGCGATCTCTGTCGCTGAATCCGACCGTATAAACGAGACCGCGATGATATCGTCGGGGCCTATCGAGACGAAGGTATCGTCTGTCGACGCAATCGTCACCGGCGAATAGACGTCGACAAAGAGGCAGAGAATGCGGCGCTAGTATCTTCGTGCGCCATCGACTGGCTTCCGTTTCCCTCAACCCGCGATCGTATCTCGCCGACAAAAGCGAGACGTCGTCTCCACGAACCGTCCACCTGCGAGAGTGCTTCTAATCTCGCGTTAACCGCCTCAACACGACCCCCGTCTATTGTCGCGAGAGGGATTCTCGGCGGAGAATCGAGTTTCGCTGCTCGTACGGAGCACATAGTCGGCAGTGTTCGCCGCCAACGGTTAGCTAAATGAAATGTATCGTATTTGACACGTCTTTGTGTGTTTTCCTCGCCGGGGATTGTGTGTGCGCCATTGTGTGATCGTGTGCCGAATCGGACACCCGCGGAGAACCTGGCTCCGTGCAATAAACACTTGTTCGAGGTCCGTCCGCACCTGGTCGGTGTGTATACTACACGGCAGTGGCCAGCGGTGGTCCACTGATACAGAGGACCGGACAATAGACCGAAGGGCCGGAGTGAGTTTGCAAAAGGACCCCTTGGTAATTGACACTCCGGGGATCGTTTTACAATATCACCATGGGGGTTCAATTCCCCCTCCCCTGTTTCGAAATCTGGCCTGTATTGCTGACATACCTAACATGGGATGGCACAATAAGAGGTTCGTCTTTTCTGCCTGGTTTCTACACATATGACCCTCAACCAACGCGCACATGTGGTGAATTTACAGCTCCATCTCTCAGCCAATAGATACTGCTCTCGTCACCCATGCCGCCAGCGTTTGAGAACCACTGAGCAGACGGATTAGCCCGTATCGTCGCTGGATCCACACAGGGGCATGTAGCGCTCCACCGACGGGTGGCGTCCCTACAATTATAAGTCAATCGGACACTTGATGATAGTGTCCGCGTTCTCCTCCCCCCAACAGGATGTCCTCGAGGCGCCTTACACCGTCCGCACTCCACACACGACGGCCACTTCACATCGAGACACTTGACAACGTCTTCAGGCCCAGCGGGACTTCACCGGGCATTCTTCGCCGGCAGATGCACATTGAACCAGCGAACTGCTGGACCAAGCAACCACCTTTCACCGTCGCCACCGACACATAAATCAATAAATTTTTATTTTCTACAACACAGCGTGCATTCTGAGACACCAGTCGTACATACATTGACAGTTGGCCTGCTCATCCGGACATTTCAGGGCCTCGCACGTACCCCGTCAAGCATTGGTTAATAAGTAGTTCAGCGCTACATGTCAAAACAATGCCACAGGCACGACGCAGCAACCCTCATGGCCACGCAGCCGATGCCCGATAAACTTTGATAAGAAACAATTACAGCGATAGCAGCCGTATATATGATAAGGGTATGAGTGTACATGTTTCAAGTCGGCGACAACAACCAGCAACGCAATTACGTCACGCAGACCGCAAACTCCATAATCTAATTAGCTATTGCAACCCGATACCTGCGCACGTCCGTACTCATTGTGTGCAAAATACGTTAAGATTACCGCCGCTACGGATATCAAAGGACAACCAGAAATGAACCCACCTTTGTATGTAAGACGATCGCTGCAGCGTATTCCTAACGCAACAGATGTAACTGTCTAACTAACACACACACGGCATCCGTAGTGTTTGTAATAACACGCAAGTCGTGCTCACCGACTGAAGTCAAAGCTGGGCAGTAGACTTGTTGTCCTATATCAGCACGAGTGTACACACGCGTGTGCTGAACGTCGCACAGGTAAACAAAACACAACCGTACTCCTCCAGTGTCGCACGCGACTCTGGCTCGCATAGGTATGAATGAAGCCCCTTTAACAGGTAGGCGTGGCCACGCGGGTGATTGACAGGCGGCCAGGGCGGGCGAGTGGACCGCGCTGTCTGTCCGTGATCTACGACGCGGTTTGCGCAGGAAACAGCGATGAGATCGACTTAGCAACTGAAAAAACTCCGAAAAGCCGTGCAGCTGATATGATATATAGAGAGATCGACGGAAAAACTTAGCAGCTGACGCGAAGCAACAATTGAGTAGCTCATTTGAGGCGGGTAGAAGTCTCAACTTGGAACCTAGAACTCAGAATCAATTTATCTGACCGATAAAAACAATTACATATAGAATGAATAGCGCTAGTAATATGCACGTTTGGAGATATATAATATCGCTGGCACACGAGCCACCCAATAAATATAAAAACAACATGCACGTACCAGATTAACTGGCATAGCGCTGAGAATGACACGACTTGATAGGTTGCTGGTACAGTGACAGAAGAAAAAATGTGAATTTGGGAGAACGGTCAAGCACTTGATACGAGGGTGATAGAAAAATCTAGAACAGTTGAAATATTATTATTGTTGTTATTATTATTATTGTTATTATTATTATTGTTATTATTATTTTAGCAGTAGCAGTAGCAGTAGCAGTAGCAGTAGCAGTAGCAGTAGCAGTAGCAGTAGCAGTAGCAGTAGCAGTAGCAGTAGCAGTAGCAGTAGCAGACAGTAGCAGTAGCAGTAGCAGTAGCAGTAGCAGTAGCAGTAGCAGTAGCAGTAGCAGTCAGAGCAGTAGCAGTAGCAGTAGTAGTAGTAGTAGTAGTAGTAGTAGTAGTAGTAGTAGTAGTAGTGTGTAGATAGTAGTAGTAGTAGTAGTAGTAGTAGTAGTAGTAGTAGTAGTAGTAGTAGTAGTAGTAGTAGTAGTAGTAGTAGTAGTAGTAGCAGCAGTAGTAGTAGTAGTAGTAGTGGTTGTAGTAGTAGTAGTAGTAGTATAATCCTCATCCTCATCATTATCATCATTATTATCACCATCATAATCACAATCAAAATAA
>JAODUO010000748.1:340000-345000 GCA_025642075.2 Ridgeia piscesae | reverse complement strand
CGAAATAAAAATATGAAGGAAAAAATCGCGCACTCATTTTAGAGTGGCAGAATGCTTCCATTGAAATTATGGTTTCATAAAAAGGTCCACCACAGACTGTCATACGGGCGCGGTGTAAATGTAAAGGTCCGCCACAGACTGTCAGACGGGCGCGTATAAATGTAAACCTCCATCATAGCCTGTCAGACGGGCGCGGTACAAATGTAAAGGTCCACCAAAGACTGTCAAATGGGAGGGGTATAAATGTAAAGGTCCACCACAGACAGTCAGACGGGCGCGGTATAAATGTAAAGGTCCACCACAGATTGTCAGACGGGCGCGGTATAAATGTAAAGGTCCACCACAGACAGTCAGACGGGCGCGGTATAAATGTAAAGGTCCACCACAGACTGTCAGACGGAAGGGTTATAAATGTAAAGGTCCACCACAGACTGTCAGAGGGGCGCGGTATAAATGTAAAGGGCCACCACAGACTGTCAGACGGGAGGGGTATAAATGTAAAGGTCCTCCACAGATTGTCAAACCGCAGGGGTATAAATGTAAAGGTCCACCACAGACTGTCAGATGGGCGCGGTATAAATGTAAAGGTCCACCACAGACTGTCAGACGGGCGCGGTATAAATGTAAAGGTCCACCACAGACTGTCAGACGGGAGGGGTATAAATGTAAAGGGCCACCACAGACTGACAGACGGGCGCTGTATAAATGTGAAGGTCCACCACAGACTCTCAGATGGGCGCGGTATAAATGTAAAGGTCCACCACAGACTGTCAGACGGGCGCTGTATACATGTAAAGGTCCACCATAGACTGTCAGATGGGCGCGGTATACATGTAAAGGTCCACCACAGACTCTCAGACGGGCGCGGTATAAATGTAAAGGTCCACCACAGACTGTCAGACGGGAGGTGTATAAATGTAAAGGTCCACCACAGACTGTCAGATGGGAGGGGTATAAACGTAAAAATCCACCACAGACTGTTAAACAGGCGAGGTATAAATGTAAAAGTCCACCACAGACTGTCAGATGAGCGCACACATGGTTTCAATGAGTCATTTAACCGGTCGACATAGTTACGTTTGCAGTTATGAAATAGATTTGTTGCATAACATGTTTTTATGACGAAACATTTGCAAAATGTGTAATATATGGTCATATTTTAGTTGGAAAGAGGTTTTATTACATTAATAAGTCAACGGTAATGTTCAACGTTTTCATGCAAGATAAACTAAGGCATCACCTTACGCATATTAACAAACGTGCTAGGTATTCAAGTATTAAGGCATCACCTTACGCATATTAACAAACGTGCTAGGTATTCAAGTATTAAGGCATCACCTTACGCATATTAACAAACGTGCTAGGTATTCAAGTATTAAGGCATCACCTTACGCATATTAACAAACGTGCTAGGTATTCAAGTATTAAGGCATCACCTTACGCATATTAACAAACGTGCTAGGTATTCAAGTATTAAGGCATCACCTTACGCATATTAACAAACGTGCTAGGTATTCAAGTATGGGGACAACATTAATCATTTACGCTATGCAGACGACACAGCACGTATTACTTGGAATGAAATATATTTATAACAGACGCTAGTTACAGTGGTGACGGAAAGTTAGAAAAAGGAATGTAGCAAAAAAGAAATCTCAATGAAACATTACACCCCTACATGTAACATTGTACTGTAGCACGCGGTACAGGTCTGAAGCTTGTCCTTGTGTTCAGACATTTGAGACAAACTGTACAGACTAAACCAGCTTTGAACAATAAAAAGAAATCACAATAACATTAGAACCCACAGAAATAGTTTAGTCCTTTTAAGAAAAACTGTTCTGTCGGCTGAAATGTCATCCTCAGGAAAACCAGATAAAAAAGAAAGATAATTAACAAAACGATTTATAGGTCATATCATGAGGGAGAAAAGTTAGAATATTATATATTAACAACAGGGAATATTGAAGGGGCGTTGAAGGAGCGCAGCAAAACTGCTCCAGACAAGAAGAAGAAGAAAAATTTATTAATGGCATGATAAACGTACCTAAACATATATAAATTGGATATGTGTAATAGCCATTAATGTATAATAACGAAGAGATATTTAGACATATTTTTCAGTTAAATTGTGTTTCTCTCAGGTTTATATGGTTAACACGGTTTTTGTATAATGATGCTACATCAGCTAAATTCTGGTTTCCCATTAAAACTATGGGAGACTTTGATCCTGGGAGAGGCCATTCGAAAGGTCCCCAGGGAAATCAAATGGCGGCACATCAGAAGAACGGATGGGTCAAATTAATGACGTACCATATATATATAGGTTTACGTGTGCATTATTTAACAATATAACATTTAATCACCATCTTCTTTCGACAGTTTGTTCTCTGGTGGGAGCGGCCCCTCGACCACTCGACCACTCGACCCTCTCGTCCGACAGGACACGATGTCCACTGCGTCCTCCCCTACACCTTTCTCACCTCCGTGTCTCTCCTCTCCACCCCTCGGTCGTTTTCCTGATCTTTCTCATATTCAGTTCATCCGCTATGCACAACACAACTTTTTTTTTATATATCCATCGTCGCCGTCGCCGTCGCCGTCGCCTTCATCGATTTGTCACACACGACGCGAGTCTGTTTACAATATGACACCGGCGGTCTTCTGGTCTCAGTTGAAACCGACGTCTTGATTATAATTCCTGCAATTATATATATATATATATATATATATATATATATATATATATAACATATATATATATATATATATATATATATATATATATATATATATATATATATATATATATATATATATATATATATATATATATATACAGAGACGGCAACGTTACAAAGTGACGGCGACGAAACGTACTCACAACGTCCCGCGTGTTCCACGTACTATCGATGAGTTACTCAATCACCACCGCTTTCGTTTTATTGCACATGCTAATAGTGTATAGTTTCAACTGTTCCTTGTCAAATTGGAGGCCACACAGTGTATTAGTCAACCACGAGTGCAGGGTGACGCTTTGACACAAACCGAGTGAACCGACTGTTGTAATCATTTATAAGACGCGGTATCGTAGTGGTAAGAACACCAGGCAGGCAATCAAGCGGCTTTGTTAATGATTACCTTGGTGGCCGGTATATGTGTACCAATAGTTTTCGCGTAGTAATTGCAGTGTGGCTTAATACTTCCCAGAGAAGTCGAGATGGTTTTCGAAAGAAATGTTCTGCCGGGAATTAATTGTATATAACCACTACGTTAGCATACACCCAGTAGCTAGATCCATTAAATTATGTTGTCTATTCAAAAGACGTCTTTTATAAAACTTCCTACACGTATGCTACGTTTGTTTTGTGTCTAATTTAAGTGCTATGAATACATTTTAGTTCGTTGTTTGTGTAAGTGTATCTTTAATCTTCATTCTGCCATTTTTACAATGATCAAATTGTGCGTGAAGCTATGTGTACCGTTCTGCCTAATATTGTGCTACCGTATTTATGTGTCATCCGCATTTCATTTAGTCCTTTTACTAAGTGCGTAGTAATATAAAATGGCGGCCCAATGGATTCTGCAAAAATAAATACATCCTCGTTTCCGGCCGTCCGGAAGCCAGCTTCACCGCAAGTCGATTTCTTATCACCGTATAGATGTCATTAAAAGTTTAAAACATATGTAGAAATCGGGAAAAAACCGGATTAAAGACAGGAAACATATGTAGTGGCAGACGTCAAGAAAAAGTCGACTTCCTGCGACAGAAGTTGGTGGTAATCTGCAGAATAGATTATCCCGGACGCAGTGCGTGTTCGCCCGATCAGATGCCGGGCGGACCGTCCCAGACTCGGTGTGACAGTTGGCGGACATGTGTACGGTGACAAAGACATTTCCGGTGACCCTTGAACCCCAGCACCGACCCCGCGCGACACAGTCTGGTAGACAGAGTGTGTGATAATCTACAAAGTCGATCCGCTGTCATTGTTCAATCTGCTCAAATTAGTCCAACCGATTAGTGAAATTACCGATGCTGGTTATAGGTAAAAGCCACCATTTTCACCGAGGGCCTTTTAAGAGTTTAAGAGCTATTAATTCATCTTAGATTATAGAATACCAAATTAATTTTAAAATAACTTATTTCACGTTCTACGAACCAATGGAAGGTTATATTTAAAAAATAGGTTTCTGAGGTCATTTATTTCAATGCTTTGTGTTGTGCTGGGATCGAGTTAGTCACGCAATGGGTTGCTGTTCTCAGTAGTTGCTTCATTTCCTTTGACGATAAAGACAGAAACCGACAGACAGACATGCACATTTTAACTGTAAGCTCTATATCAGCGTCTGACAGGTCCCGTTGTTGGTTCACCTATAAGAAAACAGTATCACGTTTCGTTTTAAAAGTGGACGGATTTTTATCGTCAGATAATGGAACCGCAGATCCGCTGTCATCGGTTTATACAAATATCGCCCGGACTGAGATCAAAGAGCGATGTTCAGCCTGAGCCGCGGAGCATGAACACAATGCGGCTTATCGGAAATAACGTGTGTCTCTTAAAATCCGGTTACACAAAGTCGTCTTACGGCCGTCGCCGTGTTGTTTACAAACTTTCGTGTCCCGTGGTTTCTCCGAAAAACGCCTCGTGGTGTCTTGATGTGTAAACACGAAGTCAACTTAACCAGACGATCACAATTTATATAAATACATAAATAGATACATGAAAGAATTAATCTGGTAGCTATAACAATGTGACTGACAGAAATCCGTTGCCGTATCACTGCAGAGATCGGATATGCGGTCATGACTCGATGCAGACTCCAACAGATACGATGGCCGTGTGTTGCCAGTAAGTCTGCCTGCGTTGATATGTAATGAATATGAGCGAGTGAACAGCTTTGATGAAGCATCTCAATATGCCGCACGATAACAGAGTATCTTTGTCTGAACAATAAAAAGGAGGAGAGGACGTTGTCTTCAAACAAAACGATGACGTCTG
>JAODUO010000748.1:330000-335000 GCA_025642075.2 Ridgeia piscesae | reverse complement strand
ACGGAGAAAGGGAAAAAAGGCGATAGAGATCGAGAAAGCGAGAGAGCGAGGGTAACGTCCGTTCAGCCACCGCTGGCTGCGGTCCGTCAGGTCACGCCTCCTGTGACCAGCGGGACGTGAGATTGTCCGTGCCGTGCTCCACTGCAGCCGTCAGTCGTGTCGGAGGATTATAAACTACGCCAGCGCCGCCGGGTCAGTGAGCCAGGTCAGCCCGTCTGACGAGAGGTTGTCAACGCATGGCAGCACAGACAACGTACGTGACGAATTTACCCCAGTGCCAGGTTCACAGAATAAAACCAGTCGGAAGGCGTACAATGTCCCCGCCCAAGAAAAACGAAAAAAGCGCGCCTGACATACGGACCGTCGTCGTATTCAGCCGGAAGTCGAAACGTGCGTGCGCATCTCTTAACCAAACCAAACCAAACCAAACCAAAACACCCGTTCAAAGGAATCGACCAGATAGAAGCTGTCGAGACGCTTTAGATAACCAACTCCACATGACGTCGACTGTAACTTAATCGACAGATATTCTATAATTTATAATCGATTGTAACTTAGAGTGTATCTACGGATAGTTTGTCTAATATAACAGTAGTGCTATGTTGGTTGTGACAACGAGATCGGGTGATCAATGATGGAATGGGGAAAGGGCACGGTTGAGAAGGAGAGGGGTTAGACAGTGGAACCGACGAGTATGGTTACTGACCAGGGTCGGATTGCTTGGGGGAGATGAAGAGGGTAATGTAAAGACACGGACAGTCACGGCACAAGTCGCGCCTTTACTAAAGCATCAATAACACTGACGTTACATCGTAACACAAAAACAACAGCGCAATGGTCACCATGTCGCCCATTGGTGTTCCCTTGTTCTGGCGATCTTTGGACGACAATGACCAGCGACGGTAATAACACACCTGTCCACGCCGACCGGACACACACCTGCGGTCCCGCCGTCCTCTCCACGCCATCTCACGCCTCCCCGTGACGAGAGTGATGTCGTGACCTCGGTCTCTCCGCCAACGAACCCATACATTACGGCGACACGCGACTCACACCCTGGCCGCTGAACCTCGGGCGAAGCTCAACCCGCGCAATTAATCTCGCAAATCCTTTGTGAACGCAACATTAAACTGTGTCATCTTTTTGGCGACGTCTGCGAGCACGTATGATTTACGTGTGTGGTCTGCGGATGCTGGACGTGAAAGAGAACGACGGCAGCATCATTATTATGTGATTACTTACGTCTGGGGTACGCCAGGCGCTTAGAGACTTCGCGTGTTCGCTGTCGACTCCCTAGG
Source organism: Ridgeia piscesae (assembly GCA_025642075.2). Lineage (NCBI taxonomy): Eukaryota > Metazoa > Annelida > Polychaeta > Sabellida > Siboglinidae > Ridgeia > Ridgeia piscesae. Next base: position 333,702 of record JAODUO010000748.1, on the reverse strand, counting down.
GATATAACCGACTACTGATACATGATGCACTGGTTAAGTGGACACCCCTCGTTTATTGCTACGTCACCCGTGCATTGCGTCAGGGTCCCGTACTTTGGTTCATACACGCAAGCGTTGACGAGAGAAAGAGCAAATCGCCTGACACAAGGATCTGTGATAACGTGGTGTTTGCCAGAAAAGTCGAGCTGGGGTTCGATTGAACAGGGCTTCCAGAAAGTAAAGTGTAATGCACTTTGAGCAATCCTGAGGATTGTGTACTGCGCTACATAATCACTTACCCTTCACGTCACTTTATATAAATAATTTCATTATACATATATACATTATATATATATATATATATATATATATATATATATATATATATATATATCTATATTATATATATATATATATATATATATATATATATATATATATATATATATATAAACAGGTTGAGCCACAGTGAACGGTCAGGTTGGCTACCCAGGAGAATGACCAGACTGATTTTTATAAAGAAATAGCAGTCAAATTATATTTAATAGTTATGGCGGGTAAAAAAAAATTCAGGGTGAATATGTTAAAATATATATCGTTTATTGTATATTATTCTATTTTCTGCTAAAATCAGCTGGACTTTGCATCAGTGTCGAAAACCCATCTCGATAAGTACACGACATGATAAAACACACATGAGAATGATTTTGCAGGTTTAAAACAAAACACCCACAATAACTCATGGTGATTACGTCGCGTTCTTTTACTCCACTTATCAACATCATAATATTATATGATAACAGTTTTGAAATTAATTAAAATTTTATATTCGTTGTCCGTAGCTACATCATCGTCGTCGTTGACGTCATCAACATCAATACCACCACCACCACCACCATCATCATCATAATCATCATAATTAACTTCATCATCATCATCATCATCATCATCATCATCATAATGTCCGTGTTTTGTTTAGCGTAATATATATATATATATATATATATATATATATATATATATATATATATATATTATGTGTGTTTGCGTGTACGTATATATATATATATATATATATATATATATATATATATATATATATATATATAATATAATATAATATAATATAATATAATATAATATAATATAATATAATATAATATAATATAATATAATATAATATAATATAATATAATATAATATAATATAATATAATATACGCAATAACGCAACGAACAAGCAACGCAACGCAACGCAACGCAACGAACGCATAATACTACATACATACTACTACATACTACATAGTACTATCATATCATATACATATCATATCATATCATATCATATCATATCATATCATATCATATCATATCATATCATATCATATCATATCATATCATATCATATCATATCATATCATATCATATATACAGTATAATGTATATATATATATATATATATATATATATGTGTGTGTGTGTGTGTGTGTGTGTGTGAGTGTGTGAGTGTGTGAGTGTGTGAGTGTGTGAGTGTGTGCGTGTGCGTGTGCGTGTGCGTGTGCGTGAGCGTGAGCGTGTGCGTGTGCGTGTGCGTGTGCGTGTGCGTGTGCGTGTGCGTGTGCGTGTGCGTGTGCGTGTGCGTGAGCTGAGCGTGAGCGTGAGCGTGAGCGTGAGCGTGCGTGTGCGTGTGCGTGTGCGTGTGCGTGTGCGTGTGCGTGTGCGTGTGCGTGTGCGTGTGCGTGTGCGTGTGCGTGTGCGTGTGCGTGTGCGTGTGCGTGTGCGTGTGCGTGTGCGTGTGCGTGTGCGTGTGCGTGTGCGTGTGCGTGTGCGTGTGCGTGTGCGTGTGCGTGTGCGTGTGGTGAGTGTGTGTGTGTGTGTGTGTGTGGTGAGTGAGTGAGTGAGTGAGTGGTGTGTGTGTGTGTGTGTGTGTGTGTGTGTGTGTGTGTGTGTGTGTGTGTGTGTGTGTGTGTGTGTGTGTGTGTTTGTATGTGTCTGTGTGTTACGTATGTGTATAAATATGCACGTGGATGTATGCGCGCGAGTTTGTATTCGTGCTTGGAAGATTTATTCATAATTTATGTGTGTATTTGTGCAAGTGCGTTCACGAAGTGTGTGTGTGTCTCCTGACGTACAAAACTACACAATTTCAGACATCCAAACACTCCCATCGTTATTTCTGTTATCAACATCAACGTAGTTGTACACTGAGAATAAACTAATAGACACTCCAATCAGACAGCAGTAAGATAACTGACGATGTACGCGAGGACACACGATGAATGCGTTCACTTCACACGGCGTGACACCAGAACACCGCGTGTCATCGGGATCACGCAGGTTACACAGAAAACAACTCACGTCATGGTGCGGGTTGCATCGCTTTAATGACAATTTGTCGGTTTCCCATTAGGACACCATAGTTTTGGGGTCTGTCGTGTCCCATTATCGGGACACACTCGACGTGTTTTGGACAGGTGTGATTACAACAAACGGTGCCACAATGGCGTGTTATTGACACTACTTTATAACACTTTACTGCACTGTTACTTTATGACATCGTGTATTGCAACTTAATTATGTTGCACTCGGGAGAAACAAGGAGCTGTTTACTTCGCGGGGACATTGTTTCCCCATAAAGGTGAACACCAGAATGTTAGTTTTGCGCGTGTGTTGTGTGCAGCGACGACGTAAAAATAAATGCACGCCTTCTGTTATATTGGACACTTTGAAAAAAGTGTTTGGCAAATGTTCCGTATCAGTGCGAAGTCATTAAGCCTTTTGTGCATACACAAAAACATGCCTACCCATATACACATAAACACACACACACACATACATACACACATACATACATGCACGCGCACGCGCAAGCGCACGCGCACTCGCACGCGCACGCGCACGCGCACGCGCACGCGCACGCGCACGCGCACGCGCACGCGCAGCGCAGCACGCACGCACGCACGCACGCACGCACGCACGCACGCACGCACACAAACACACACCCACACACCCACACACCCACACACCCAACACACACACACACACACGACACGCACGCACGCACGCACGCACCACACACACACACACACACACACACACAATTGGACTGTAACCTAGCAGATATATAAATCTACCCGCTACCCACTCAGTGGGTGTAGCTGTGACGTTGTTGTTTGATGGCATCTGTATTTTGTTGTTTATATCTCGAGTTGATCAACCCCACGGCAGATTCTTCCGTAGCCAAAATAATATTTCGTTACCTAACACGGCCCAAAGAGCAAGTCATGGTGGATAAGACACTCGACAGTGACTCAGGGATATTCGCGGGTGATTCGTGTCTTGTTATGTCTGACACGACCAGTTACCCGGGGTAGGATATGACGCAGTATTTGCCCTAGGCCAGGGCAGGGGTTGTGTTAGATAGGGCACGTAAAGTGATTAACTGGGTCTATTCTGGACTATTTTGGCACTAACAGCGCCAACATGGACTGAAGCCCTATTGGTACAGATACAGGTACAGCTGTAGGCCTACAGTTTGGTTACTTCAGAATTATATAATTACATAATGTTATGAAGTGTTGCCAAAAAACCCGAAGAGTACCTGTCCATTCGACCAAACATGAGAAACCCTGTCAGCAACGTCAACGAATGTTACAAGGAACATAATAGTAACAATAAGACCTGTCTACCTTAACTCAGAGCTCAGCTAAGATAAATATAAGCT
>JAODUO010000748.1:315000-327500 GCA_025642075.2 Ridgeia piscesae | reverse complement strand
AAACCAAAAAACGGAAAAATTGGGGGGTGGAAGAGAGTAAAGGAGGGAGTGAGGGTGAATGGAAATGAAAGTTGACTTCATCCGGAATGTCTGGCCGAGTTCCACGTATACATGATAAAATATGCACAACCACAACTCGAATGTGATTACCGCCTGTGAAGTGGGAGGTAAACCTGAATGGAATTCGTCGTCAGCTACTTACGAATGCGGTATTCGCCTGGTATTTCACACTTACCATATTCGACAAGAACAAATACTCTCGGGCCGTCGTTTGAAGGGGACAACGCCAACAGTGTCGGCCCATACAGGGTAGAACGAAATTTCACGCGACGACCAGTGAGTGACACATCACGTGTTACCCTCAGTCTACATCCCTCTGTCACCAGTATTCTCATCACATCCGATGTCCACTTGTTAGTTCGATCACTTCGTCAACTGTTCCGAGTTTTGTGTAAATTCCTTTTCTGGTTTGCGATGAAATATGAATAGAAACTACGAGAGTTGTGAACTGAAGCCTGCCTTTATTTTGGAACAAATGTTGGACGTTTTGCTGTGTGATCACGTTTTTGGCCACACAAAAATAATAACCAGGAGAGACGTCTTGGTAAGGACGGATACATGCCCGGAAGGTCATATGTTGTTTATGTAAGCTGTCCAGTAAATATAGCACATCGTGTAGCATTATTTACATAACATATAGATCAGATATGATTTTGTGTAATATTATTTGGTATGAATGTAAAAACAGAGTTTATGAAAAGCCCATGAGTACAGTGGTTTTTTTTTTAAATAATAAGCGTAACCCAATTTTCGGTTTGCGCCCACCATAGTATAATAGTATATATTACATTATAAAGAAGTGTACATTTTATATAACACAACAAAATACCTGCAGTTGCATTCACCAATAGCTTTCCCTTTTATGTGCTCAGCCATAATGAGAGCAAGTAAATGTGTATAAGTGTCTAACAAACAATTTAACGTAATTTGGCCTTGTAATAATAGTACTGTGAATCGCATTCTGACAGAAACACACAAACACTCCAAAATATGTTTACAGCTCGTCGTTAAAATGTCAACAATGACCATTTCTTGTGGTCAACCTGGCAGGGGTTCCGTTGGCGTCGACTAAAACGCCGGCGGACGCAGAGTGTGTGCACCTTTGGAGCCGAGGTCACTTCAAACGCTGTGAAACTCGCGGTCGTTGTTTGTAGCGGTGCTTACACCCAGGTACACTTGGGCAAAGGTGTCCAGTTTTAGTGACCATTCACACTTGACCAAGAGTGTTTATCATCTATCATTGTTACCAATTGCCATCAACATGGAATGACACCTTAAACCCGTTTGCTACTTGCTATTAAACAACATAAAGTTGTTGCTCGTTCATCGTGTCTTATAAAACAACAACAATTTAGGATTTAATAGATTAAACATGGAAGTTGTTGACTTACATATTCAAAATATTTGAGAACAAAGCAGCATTATAAATTCCAGGATGACGTATTTCCGTGCGGTTGTGCTAACAAGTAGTAGTAGTAGTAGTAGTAATAATAATAATAATAATAATAATAATAGTAGTAGTAGTAGTAGTAGTAGTAGTAGTAGTAGTAGTAGTAGTAGTAGTAGTAGTAGTAGTAGTAGTAGTAGTAGTAGTAGTAGTAGTAGTAGTAGTAGTAGTAGTAGTAGTAGTAGTAGTAGTAGTAGTAGTAGTAGTACGTCATAATATGCCGTGAAACAGGAGAACAAGAAACAACTTGCAAACGTACAATAGTTTTACTTCCAAGTGGACTTGTAATATATAACTAACACATCCATCAATACAACCACAAAGAAAGATTGAGAGGTTGGGCAGACTACGTTGGCTATTGGCACATTTCATATATGCGGACGTGTTCAACCGCGAATACAACGCAGATTGCAAAAGAAAACCTCGTGCGTTCCTACATGGCGTGTCAGCGAAACCCTTCTAGTGTTTGAGAGGCTCGGCGCGCGAGCAGGTAAACGTCGCGCGCGCGATTTACGGCGCGCGCCTGACTCGAGGCGGCCACACGGCGAGCGTGAGGTAAGTGGCGGGGACACAACAACATCCGTCCCTCCTGGCCCCGGCTCGCCTGTCCAGCTGTGCCGGCAATAGCTCAGTGTCACCGAGAAAGAGAGACGACATCCAGAACGCGAGTGTGTCGTCTTCACTCTATAGTGAATCCGTCGTGTTCCCAGCGCTGTCGGTGAGACAGTCTGTTCCTTTTCTGGTTGAAAGTGTCTTCACACCCGGATAACTACCACTGTAGTATTGGGTATGCATTGCCACATTTGTCAGTTTGTGGAATAATTAATTATGCAAGTGAATCAATATTCACAACGTGTTCGTTGAGAATATATTCTTGGTATTTCTGTGAGCGGACTCCCGTTGTTACATGTGTGACTGTGTGTTGTGGAATGAAGACAGATTAGGTAGAATAGTAAGTTTGGGTGGCGGGATTTTAACTTTACACAACTCGGGAGAACCATCAGCGGTAACGTTTCAACAAATATAAATATACACTCTTCCAACAACGTTGATGTTGAGTTAATGTTACGTCATTATGTGGATCACCAACTTTACAAGCCGAAGCTTCAGCCAATGTTTCAGCTCAGTATCGCAAACTATCGATTATGATGATGTCAACTTTATCTCTACTCTCGCTTGGTGGACGATTAGTTCGTTGTACACATCCATGATGCTTGTGTGTTTGTACTGTCACATCACGCACAAACGGAAATACACGTATGTATATGAGTAACGTGTTTTTTATCAATCAATCACATTAGCTTGCGCATGCTAACACCCTGCCGTCTCTTATTACCGTAGTCGGTGGGTCTGAAAACACCTCATGCGGATCGGGCAATTCGACAAGTCAGCACTTCATTGTACTCACTGAACCCGTGGTCATCGCAACGAGGGAATCTGTCAGAACGGAAATGAACGTAGACAATACTTATGGACACGTGACAATATTTATGTATGCTACTTGCAATATAATCCGAAAACACCGTCGCGACAATGGACGGTTTCTGTTACACAAACTCTATACTACATTTTTGAATGTACATAGTATCTCTTTCTGGATATAAATACACAAATCATGTTGGGAACAGTTGAAGGACAAAGGAAAAGACGTCGAAAAGGGGTTGATGAAATATTAAAAAAATTAACACGAATTACAACTCTATCAGGCAATTCCAGACAGGTGTGAATAGAGAAGGGCTGAGTTTGAGAGTCGCCACAAGTTGGACCCGATTTGGCGGCACAATGTGACAAGGTGACGGACAAAACGTTTGTGCATCGTCGACCATTTTGGGGTAACCTCTTTCAACAAGACGTAACCCGATTCTCACCCACAGAATAACGCCCACGTGGCAACATGGCGTGGCGTATTGCGTATCCAACTTTTCTTCACCGAAGTTAAACTACATGAAAATATATTTCATTTTGTTTTTTATTTTTAGCATACGTCAGTTATATTTAGAACACTTCCGGTTGTCTCGCCCGGAGGTGTAGAGCACTCGGCCCGAGATGTGTCGTCGGGTGAGGTGAGCGCCTCCACTCAGACACTCTCAGCCACGGCCACGACCAGAGGCGCGAAACCGTCGTCTTTGACGTGATTTAGCGACGACCTCGACCGCGATGGCTTCATACGGCACCTGTACACACAAGTGGCGACGTATGTTTGTCGTGCATTCACGCGCCCTCTCGTCCACTCGATCCACCGACAACGCCTTGCAGTCTCGCTCGAGTGATTTTCTCGCCGCGATCGCGAAAAGCCGTGAAAAATAGTGTTTTACGGCGACAGGAAGTTGAGGAATTGCCCTCGTTTTTGTGCGCGTCGCGAAATTTATTTCAGCCGAGCTTCCTAACGGCTGTGCGCGTGATGCTGCTGATGATGATAAATGGATCGGCTGTATGGTTTCATAGATGAATTTCCTCGAGTAAATTGTTATAAAACGATGACAAATTGCTCTTAATTCACCCGGATGCCATCCTATTGAGCCGCGTAAAGACGGCACTTTGGGATTTGAATACCGAAGTACGAAGTCACTTCGGTAGCTCGCGCGTAGTTCAGCTTCGGTTAATCTACTAGATTAAAAGTACTTAACAATAAAAATGTCTTGAATCAAACGGTTACACATATGTTCGGCATGTAATGTGTACACACGCAGCACTACTGCATAGAATGGTTTGTAAAACCATCGCCTGATCTTAGTGGGTTGGGAGAGTCCTGAATCGCATAATCCCAAATACCTTTGTGTACATTCTGAATTACTGACTTAATGAATGACTCTGCGTGACCATCCGACCACAAACTGATGCATTCAAGTGTTATGTTATCGACGTTAAAGACCCTGCTCGTAAATTCGCTTTATTCTGGGGCGTAGAACCTCAAATATTCCCAGAGTCAACAACGCTATACGCCTCTGTTGACGAGTCGAAGCACTTACATGAGCTTTAAGGCATGGCCCAATTTGAAAGTGTGAATAAGATTAATATGTTTCTCGCCGATAAAGCAATCTGGGTGTACGACGTTACGATTCAGACCTGGTGATTTGTGCCAATCAAAGCGCAATTATTCTTAATATCTGTATATCCGCGACAAAACGTTTAGGAATGAACCAATATTGACACAGGTTGTGGGTCGGGTCAGTGTATTGCGAGCCGCTGCTCATAGAGACGTGTGTAGAGATTCTTCAGTCGGTCTGGTTCTTTGTGGTCCGACAAAGGCGCGGATACAGCCAAAGCCAGCGCATTGCAACTGTTTGAAATAAGTCAAAGTAAATCCTGTCCGGTATTCAAATACAAACTGATTCAAATGCAAATGCATTGTTGTGCATTTGTAAATGCAGTTATAGATCACGCTTTTGTCGGTTGTAACGGAGGTTTGCAGCGGTTCATCTAAAGTTCGATTCTATGGTAACATGTGAATTTATTTGCTGTGGGTTGATTTTCTATCACCAAATGGTGATTTCCTTTGCTACATTTCTTGTGAATATTGTTCTATTGGTTAACCAGGTTTCATCGACAACCAGCCTACCTGGATTACTAACTTTTTGGATATATTTTGCTCAATCTGTTGAAAGTTGCATGAATTAATTTATCACACAAATCAAATATGTTTTACCTCAGTTTTCTAACTTTTATTACAGTGTTTTTTTACACGGATGATGCATGGATTGGTTGTCTTATGAGGCAAACTTACATGGCGTATTGTACAAGAAGAGGCCGCCGCCCGTTTCATCTCAGATGGTATATTACAATATACCTGGCGGCGTATGGCGAACTTCTGGTGGCGTTGTGGCGAAGTGGTTAGAACACACAACTTTTAACGGAAATAACTTGGGTTACAACCTTCTAGCTGCCGTTTCGATGGCCAATTCGTCACACCAACTTTGCTGTAGTTCAGATGGTTGTATCGTCAAGTATCTGGCGAGCGAAACACAATAGTGTGAACTGTAATATTCTTCGCGTAGTATTTTGTATGTGCTTAACGGTTTTCCCAAAGAAGTCGCGATGGCGTTCGATTAGACGGGTCTGTCATGAGACGAACTGTAACGAGTGTTTGACCAGTGGTCAAGACTAGACACCGCGCTCTGTATTTGTAGAATCAGTGCAACATTAGTTCACCGGGAATGTGTTGCGCCCAGCGACGACAGGTGGCGAATCGGTCAGCGGCAATGAGTGGACAGATGGTTGTCCGAAGAACCGGCTTAAACCAGTTTCCTCTTGACTTTGATCTTTACTGCTTAATCGTTACATATTGTAATCAGCACATGTGGCCAATCTTGACAGGTGGCAGCAAAATACAATTAAGTTGTACACAGATGTGTAGATTAGAGAGCATCTAGGCTACAACTAATTTGTTGAAAGGTAGATAAGTTTTCATTAGATAACTGACAGTGCGGAACTAATTGGAAGGTTTCGTATAATTACATTTAAAAACAAATACCCTACACTATCTCTAGTTTACGATATTACAGAACGATATTGCGCATCGAAAATAACAACGTTATACTGATCATCGTTATAACAACGTTATACTAGTCACTGTTACAACAACGTTATGCTGGTCGTCGTTATAACAACGTTATACTAGTCATCGTTATAACAACGGTTTACTGGTCATCGTTACAACAACGTTATGCTGGTCGTCGTTATAACAACGTTATACTGGTAATCGTTATAACAAGTCGAGTACGATTACATTACAATATACACGATTACTTTAGAACGTAATCATGATTACTTTCATGATTACTTTCATGAATATCCTGTTTCTAACATAAAGGCGACTTTCATGGAATCCCTAGGTGTCATTCTTGTTCTGTTGTTGTGTCACTAATGTTCTAAGTGATTACTGTTATCCACTATCCAGGTGTTATTATTATTATTAATTAGATGATTTTCTCAGGTATTGGATGAATCGTTTAGTGCTGGATTAATGATTTAATTTATGGTTTCTGAATCAAATACAAATAGGAGGCATTTAAGAATTTCAAATACACATGATCAAATACATTACAATAACAACACTTCAAAAGCAGGGGGGCATATTCAAAAGAGTATCCAATTCAAATATGTAGTATATCAGATGGGTCAAATACATTTGTATTTGAAAGTATTTAAATACTTTTTTAAGTATAAATTTGCATTTTATGTTTAGGAATTAAACGTGTTTGTATTTAAATACTTTCCTAAAGTATTTGACTTTTTCGAATGTTTTCAAATACATTGTCAGTATCAACATTTTTGTTCACTGTCACACGTAATGCCTGTCAAACTGATTACCTTAATGCACTGCAACTTCACCCAATAGTGCTAATTACAGGATAACGGAAATGTTGTTCCCAGTGTGCGTGATGGATAATGGTTATCAATGTAGCAACACAAGGATGTAAATTAACACTTGTCCTGTTACTACGGTCAAATTGCACACTATAACGAAAGCAATTATCGATTCGATTTTCCACCGGTTAGTTGGAACTTCGTATCGTGAATTTAGTTTCCGCAATAGTTTTATGATTATTAAGTATTCACGTATTTATATAGACTTATATATTTGTTGTTGTTCTTTTCTTACATACGTTAGTTCAACTAAATGACTTCATCTTATTTTTTACATACATTTGTTGCTAAGTTTGTTAGTTTAGTATATACATTTAATTACTGTATATTTTGTATTTTCTTAATATATATTTTATTTTAGAAGCATTACAATTGATTTTAATGCATCTTAAATACCATACCACTTACATATTCAAATTAATACATTATTATTTTGTTATGGTGATTATGTTAGATAATTTTGTATGCTTAGTTCCATTGGTTTCCCCTATTGTTGTTTTATAAAATGGAAGTTTATTTGATCATTGTTGTTTGTATATGCGTTATGCATGCTGTAAGACGCCATGAACAATTATAATTGGATCTTGTGCTAAATCCAATAAAATTTATAGGCATCAACGTTGCACGTTTTGAGGGTACTGGTTACTTCTTCTTCTTCTTCGCCTTTTCGCACTAGGTGGGGTCAGCGGCCCGAATTCTTGATTTCCAGAATGTTCTGTCCTGGGCATCCTCTGGGGTGATCCGCAGTGTCTGCATATCCCTTCGGACACAATCCATCCATTTCCCTCTTGGTCTCCCCCTTGGTCTTTTTCCTGGCACTCTCATGTCAACAACTGCTCTCACTTCGTTGTTTTCTTCCATTCTCTGCATGTGTCCATATCAGCGTAGTCTCATTTCTCTTACTTTCTCTTGTATACTATTCACTCCTAACAACGTTATATTGGTCGTCGTTATAACACCGTTATACTGGTCATCGTTATAACAATGTTATACTGGTCGTCGTTATAACAACGTTTTACTGGTCACCGTTATATAACAACGTTATAGTGGTCGTCGTTATGACAACGTATGCTGGTCATCGTTATACCAACTTTATACTGGTCATCGTTATAACAACATTATACTGGTCATCGTTATATAACAACGTTATACGGGTCATCGTTATAACAACGTATACTGGTCGTCGTTACAACAACGTTATACTGGTCGTCGCTATAACAACGTTATACTGGTCATCGTTATAACAACGTTTTGCTTGTCATCGTTATAACAACGTATACTGGTAATCGTTACAACAACATTATACTGGTCGTCGTTACAACAACGTTATGCTGGTCATCGTTATAACAACGTTATACTGGTCATCGTTATAACAACGTTTTGCTTGTCATCGTTATAACAACGTATACTGGTCATCGTTACAACAACATTATACTGGTCGTCGTTATAACAGCGTTTTGCTGGTCATCGTTATAACAACGTATACTGGTCATCGTTAAAACAACGTTATACTGGTCATCGTTATATAACAACGTTATACTAGTCATCGTCATAACAACGGTTTACTGGTCATCGTTACAACAACGTTATGCTGGTCGTCGTTATAACAACGTTATACTGGTAATCGTTATAACAAGTCGAGTACGATTACATTACAATATACACGATTACTTTAGAACGTAATCATGATTACTTTCATGATTACTTTCATGAATATCCTGTTTCTAACATAAAGGCGACTTTCATGGAATCCCTAGGTGTCATTCTTGTTCTGTTGTTGTGTCACTAATGTTCTAACTGATTACTGTTATCCACTATCCAGGTGTTATTATTATTATTAATTAGATGATTTTCTCAGGTATTGGATGAATCGTTTAGTGCTGGATTAATGATTTAATTTATGGTTTCTGAATCAAATACAAATAGGAGGCATTTAAGAATTTCAAATACACATGATCAAATACATTACAATAACAACACTTCAAAAGCAGGGGGGCATATTCAAAAGAGTATCCAATTCAAATATGTAGTATATCAGATGGGTCAAATACATTTGTATTTGAAAGTATTTAAATACTTTTTTAAGTATAAATTTGCATTTTATGTTTAGGAATTAAACGTGTTTGTATTTAAATACTTTCCTAAAGTATTTGACTTTTTCGAATGTTTTCAAATACATTGTCAGTATCAACATTTTTGTTCACTGTCACACGTAATGCCTGTCAAACTGATTACCTTAATGCACTGCAACTTCACCCAATAGTGCTAATTACAGGATAACGGAAATGTTGTTCCCAGTGTGCGTGATGGATAATGGTTATCAATGTAGCAACACAAGGATGTAAATTAACACTTGTCCTGTTACTACGGTCAAATTGCACACTATAACGAAAGCAATTATCGATTCGATTTTCCACCGGTTAGTTGGAACTTCGTATCGTGAATTTAGTTTCCGCAATAGTTTTATGATTATTAAGTATTCACGTATTTATATAGACTTATATATTTGTTGTTGTTCTTTTCTTACATACGTTAGTTCAACTAAATGACTTCCTCTTATTTTTTACATACATTTGTTGCTAAGTTTGTTAGTTTAGTATATACATTTAATTACTGTATATTTTGTATTTTCTTAATATATATTTTATTTTAGAAGCATTACAATTGATTTTAATGCATCTTAAATACCATACCACTTACATATTCAAATTAATACATTATTATTTTGTTATGGTGATTATGTTAGATAATTTTGTATGCTTAGTTCCATTGGTTTCCCCTATTGTTGTTTTATAAAATGGAAGTTTATTTGATCATTGTTGTTTGTATATGCGTTATGCATGCTGTAAGACGCCATGAACAATTATAATTGGATCTTGTGCTAAATCCAATAAAATTTATAGGCATCAACGTTGCACGTTTTGAGGGTACTGGTTACTTCTTCTTCTTCTTCGCCTTTTCGCACTAGGTGGGGTCAGCGGCCCGAATTCTTGATTTCCAGAATGTTCTGTCCTGGGCATCCTCTGGGGTGATCCGCAGTGTCTGCATATCCCTTCGGACACAATCCATCCATCTCCCTCTTGGTCTCCCCTTGGTCTTTTTCCTGGCACTCTCATGTCAACAACTGCTCTCACTTCGTTGTTTTCTTCCATTCTCTGCATGTGTCCATATCAGCGTAGTCTCATTTCTCTTACTTTCTCTTGTATACTATTCACTCCTAACAACGTTATATTGGTCGTCGTTATAACACCGTTATACTGGTCATCGTTATAACAATGTTATACTGGTCGTCGTTATAACAACGTTTTACTGGTCACCGTTATATAACAACGTTATAGTGGTCGTCGTTATGACAACGTATGCTGGTCATCGTTATACCAACTTTATACTGGTCATCGTTATAACAACATTATACTGGTCATCGTTATATAACAACGTTATACGGGTCATCGTTATAACAACGTATACTGGTCATCGTTAAAACAACGTTATACTGGTCATCGTTATATAACAACGTTATACTGGTCATCGTTATATCAACGTATACTGGTCATCGTTATATTTTGTGATTGACTGTTCATTGAAGACGTTTGTTTACGTATCAAAAACGTGATAACGCAGATATTTGAGATATCAATAAAGCCTGTTAATACACTAACGAATACGAACTGTGTTTAAGTGAGAGGAGGTGGTCTAAACAGAAAATGACTGGCAGGTTATGGAATAACGATGTTGAGAACAGTATACATTTATCAGTTATGACGCAAATATGGGAACCAGTTGGCTATAAATCATACATTCATACGATGACTCAACGAAACAAGAATAAATGAGGTGTGACTCAAATGAGGTATGACTCAAATGAGGTATGACTCAAATGAGGTATGACTCAAATGAGGTATGACTCAAATGAGGTATGACTCAATGAAAACCCAAACAACATAGTATCATTCCAAAGCAGCAACTGATTTCCCCCGATAAATCAATATATCGCAGTTGTAATTGTAGGTTTATTATTACCAACCCTGCGGCTTCCTGTCACTGGCCAGAAATATAAATTAGTGACGCACAGACCCATAACACCCGGGGGGATGTGTAAATATGCCCGAGAAATGCAAACTATTTGCGTAACACAGTCGTTTGGCCGGCGACGGATATATCCGCTACGGGCGACTGTCGATGTTATCAGAGAGACCGTCTCCTGGACATAGCGCGGTGTGACGAAACGTAGAATTCGCATACCGACTGTTGAGTCGTAGCGGGCCACGGGTGACATTGTTCCCGCGTTGTGAAGCGGAACGTCACTTCCGTCCGTAGCTGGCCTGCGTCCGGTGCCGTCCAGTTGTCTCATCGGCCATCTCAACGAGACTCGCGCTACTGCACTGTCACAGACGGTTGGCCAACTATCGCCGCGCCGGGAACACGTATTGTCTCTCGGCGTCCGGCCGCTGGTTGGTGGGAAAAACTGTCCAACGGTGATTTGAGTCGACACAGGGGTGGTATACGTGGAACGTTTACACATCAGCGCAGGAACATGAACATATGGTAACTGTGTGTGTGTGTGTGTGTGTGTGTGTGTGTGTGTGTGTGTGTGTGTGTGTGTGTGTGTGTGTGTGTGTGTGTGTGTGTGTGTGTGTGTGTGTGTGTGTGTGTGTGTGTGTGTGTGTGTGTGTGTGTGTGTGTGTGTGTGTGTGTGTGTGTGTGTGTGTGTGTGTGTGTGTGTGTGTGTGTGTGTGTGTGTGTGTGTGTGTGTGTGTGTGTGTGTGTGTGTGTGTGTGTGTGTGTGTGTGTGTGTGTGTGTGTGTGTGTGTGTGTGTGTGTGTGTGTGTGTGTGTGTGTGTGTGTGTGTGTGTGTGTGTGTGTGTGTGTGTGTGTGTGTGTGTGTGTGTGTGTGTGTGTGTGTGTGTGTGTGTGTGTGTGTGTGTGTGTGTGTGTGTGTGTGTGGTGCGTGCGTGCGTGCGTGCGTGCGTGCGTGCTGCCTGCCTGCCTGCCTGCCTGCCTGCCTGCCTGCCTGCCTGCCTGCCTGCCTGCCTGCCTGCCTGCCTGCCTGTCTGTCTGTCTGTCTGTCTGTCTGTCTGTCTGTCTGTCTGTCTGTCTGTCTGTCTGTCTGTCTGTCTGTCTGTCTGTCTGTCTGTCTGTCTGTCTGTCTGTCTGTCTGTCTGTCTGTCCTTACCTTCCCCTCTTTCCCTCTCTTGCTCTCTCTTCCTATCTCCATCTATATAGGTTTGTTTCGCCTATCTGTTTCCCCCTCACGCTGTCATCCTCACCTCACTCTCCAGTCCTTCTGTTTGTGAGTCGTCACATCCGTCATCCTCCAGGAATGTTTCGCGCTACGAATAAACGCCATCAACAGTAGAACACACAGAATAGGCATGCATCGCTGAAGAAAACTATGTAAGAGGACATATGTTGGACTAAAAAAGTGTTGTATTAGTTGATTCCGGAACTCAAAACGAAATATTAAGTTGGATACAGCATTAGTTAAAAGTATGAAGCAAATTAGTATAATACGCAGCCCGCTCGTATCGTGAACATTGCCACGCTATGCGCTTGTCGCGCGGCGCGCATAAAAAGAAAACGCAGCATGCAAAACAGTTCCTTCCTGTGTGTGAAGATTTTGTAAAAA
>JAODUO010000748.1:297500-300000 GCA_025642075.2 Ridgeia piscesae | reverse complement strand
TCGTCAACCACCTTTTGTCAACCTGACGTAGTTATACTTTGGTCTACTCACCCGGCCCTCGTCATCCGACCCTAGTCACCCGGCCTTAGTCACCCGGCCATCGTGATCCGACTCTAGTCACCCGGCCTCAGTCACCCGGCCCTCGTCATCCGACCCCAGTCACCCGGCCTTAGTCACCCGGCCCTCCTCATCCTATTATAGTCACCCGGCCCTCGTCATCCTATTATAGTCACCCGGCCCTCGTCATCCTATTATAGTCACCCGGCCCTCGTCATCCTATTATAGTCACCCGGCCCTCGTCATCCTATTATAGTCACCCGACCCTCGTCATCCTATTATAGTCACCCGACCCTCGTCATCCTATTATAGTCACCCGGCCCTCGTCATCCTATTATAGTCACCCGACCCTCGTCATCCTATTATAGTCACCCGACCCTCGTCATCCTATTATAGTCACCCGACCCTCGTCATCCTATTATAGTCACCCGGCCCTCGTCGTCCGACTCTACTCACCCGACCCTCGTCATCCTATTATAGTCACCCGGCCCTCGTCGTCCGACTCTACTCACCCGACCCTCGTCATCCTATTATAGTCACCCGGCCCTCGTCGTCCGACTCTACTCACCCGACCCTCGTCATCCTATTATAGTCACCCGACCCTCGTCATCCTATTATAGTCACCCGACCCTCGTCATCCTATTATAGTCACCCGACCCTCGTCATCCTATTATAGTCACCCGACCCTCGTCATCCTATTATAGTCACCCGACCCTCGTCATCCTATTATAGTCACCCGGCCCTCGTCATCCTATTATAGTCACCCGACCCTCGTCATCCTATTATAGTCACCCGACCCTCGTCATCCTATTATAGTCACCCGACCCTCGTCATCCTATTATAGTCACCCGACCCTCGTCATCCTATTATAGTCACCCGACCCTCGTCATCCTATTATAGTCACCCGACCCTCGTCATCCTATTATAGTCACCCGACCCTCGTCATCCTATTATAGTCACCCGACCCTCGTCATCCTATTATAGTCACCCGACCCTCGTCATCCTATTATAGTCACCCGACCCTCGTCATCCTATTATAGTCACCCGACCCTCGTCATCCTATTATAGTCACCCGACCCTCGTCATCCTATTATAGTCACCCGACCCTCGTCATCCTATTATAGTCACCCGACCCTCGTCATCCTATTATAGTCACCCGGCCCTCGTCATCCTATTATCCCCCCTCGTCATCCTATTATAGTCACCGACCCTCGTCATCCTATTATAGTCACCCGGCCCTCGTCATCCTATTATAGTCACCCGACCCTCGTCATCCTATTATAGTCACCCGACCCTCGTCATCCTATTATAGTCACCCGACCCTCGTCATCCTATTATAGTCACCCGACCCTCGTCATCCTATTATAGTCACCCGGCCCTCGTCATCCTATTATAGTCACCCGACCCTCGTCATCCTATTATAGTCACCCGACCCTCGTCATCCTATTATAGTCACCCGACCCTCGTCATCCTATTATAGTCACCCGGCCCTCGTCATCCTATTATAGTCACCCGACCCTCGTCATCCTATTATAGTCACCCGGCCCTCGTCATCCTATTATAGTCACCCGACCCTCGTCATCCTATTATAGTCACCCGGCCCTCGTCGTCCGACTCTACTCACCCGACCCTCGTCATCCTATTATAGTCACCCGACCCTCGTCATCCTATTATAGTCACCCGACCCTCGTCATCCTATTATAGTCACCCGGCCCTCGTCATCCTATTATAGTCACCCGGCCCTCGTCATCCTATTATAGTCACCCGACCCTCGTCATCCTATTATAGTCACCCGACCCTCGTCATCCTATTATAGTCACCCGACCCTCGTCATCCTATTATAGTCACCCGACCCTCGTCATCCTATTATAGTCACCCGGCCCTCGTCATCCTATTATAGTCACCCGGCCCTCGTCATCCTATTATAGTCACCCGACCCTCGTCATCCTATTATAGTCACCCGGCCCTCGTCATCCTATTATAGTCACCCGACCCTCGTCATCCTATTATAGTCACCCGGCCCTCGTCGTCCGAATCTACTCACCCGACCCTCGTCATCCTATTATAGTCACCCGGCCCTCGTCATCCTATTATAGTCACCCGACCCTCGTCATCCTATTATAGTCACCCGACCCTCGTCATCCTATTATAGTCACCCGGCCCTCGTCGTCCGAATCTACTCACCCGACCCTCGTCATCCTATTATAGTCACCCGGCCCTCGTCATCCTATTATAGTCACCCGACCCTCGTCATCCTATTATAGTCACCCGACCCTCGTCATCCTATTATAGTCACCCGGCCCTCGTCGTCCGAATCTACTCACCCGACCCTCGTCATCCTATTATAGTCACCCGGCCCTCGTCATCCTATTATAGTCACCCGACCCTCGTCATCCTATTATAGTCACCCGACCCTCGTCATCCTATTATAGTCACCCGGCCC
>JAODUO010000748.1:267500-292500 GCA_025642075.2 Ridgeia piscesae | reverse complement strand
TTCTGTCGTCCAACTCCTGGAACACTGATAAAGTCTACGCAGCCAACCCAGCGACTCGGTATTGACTTCAAAGGACCGCTGCCTACAACATTACGGAATGCATACATACTCACAGTGGTGGATGAGTATTCACATTTCCCTTTTACATTTCCATGCCCAAACATGCACTCATCAACGGTGATCAAATGCCTAGACCAAATATTTACTCTGTGCGGCATGCCTAGCTACATTCACTCTGACCGTGGTACATCATTTCTTTCACAAGAACTCAAGGAATACCTGTCTCAACGAGGCATAGCAACAAGCAAATCCACACCCTACCACCCTATTGGTAACGGCAGGTGGAAAGATACAATGGTATCATCTGGAAAACTGTCCGTCTTTCTCTCAAGTCCAAAAATCTGCCTGACTCCCAATGGGAGGTTGTCCTTCCAGATGCTCTGCATTCCATCCGATCGCTCCTCTCGACATCGACAAACACAACCCCGCATGAGAGATTCTACAGCTTCCAGCGTCGCTCATCCTGTGGCACATCGATGCCCTCATGGCTGCATTCCCAGGACCCGTCCTGCTCCGGAGATTCGTCCGAACAAGCAAAAATGATCCTCTTGTGGACTAAGTGGAGCTACGAGATGTCAATCCGATGTATGCCAATGTGCGGTACATGGACGGTCGAGAATCCACAGTTTCTCTTCGTGACCTGGCTCCTTGCCCATCTGTCCCAATGGATGCTACAAAGTATTCGCAATCAGATCCCAGTGACACTGTAGAAGCAAATGCGCCAATCCTTACACCTGATGCTCGTCCAGATCCTGAACCATGCTCACCAACTCCAATGCGCGAAACTCGACGTTCTACTCAAACCACCATCTCGCTATGGTTGGTGACTTGTATCTTCTAGGATAGAAGACAATGACATAAACTTTGAATTAAAAGTTTCCAGTGACAATTCTTCTAGGAAGGAAGAATGACGTAAAACTTTAAGTTACAATTGTTCAGTGACATTTCTTCTAGGAAGGAAGAATGACATAAAATTGAATTTACAAATTATGTGTGACATTTCTTTCATTTTGTTTCCAAGACTCTCGTGATGACTTTTAAGTTGAATAAAGCCTAATATCGAAGGTTACAACAGTTACCAAGTCCCTAAAAGTAACGAACAATGTTGCGTTTCATTGGGAATAGCCTCAAACGTCAGGTCAGTAAAATGTATGACGAGTGCGGAACTTTCTGTGATTAAAATTATAAACCAACTTTGCTTATTTATCGGTCATTGTTGTGGTGCTGTACTTGACGCGAGAGATGGCGCTAGCGTACGTTGGCGCCAACGCAGTTTCCCTGTTTTAGAATTGCATGTACTTCAATGTAACGATTCAAACGATTTTATTAAATGGTAGGAATTACGCGTCATGGAGTAATTCCTGAAAGTTTGCCCGTCCATGTTCAACCTGTATATGAGGCGTACACTATACCTGGATTGTAAAGATGTGTATGAGTGTGTGTGTGTGTGTGTGTGTGTGTGTGTGTGTGTGTGTGTGTGTGTGTGTGTTTTGTGTGTGTGTGTGTGTGTGTGTGTGTGTGTGTGTGTGTGTGTGTGTGTGTGTGTGTGTGTGTGTGTGTGTGTGTGTGTGTGTGTGTGTGTGTGTGTGTGTGTGTGTGTGTGTGCTTGTGTGTGTGTGTGTGTGTACTTTTGTGTGTGTGTGTGTGTGTGTGTGTGTGTGTGTGTGTGTGTGTGTGTGTGTGTGTGTGTGTGTGTGTGTGTGTGTGTGTGTGTGTGTGTGTGTGTGTGTGTGTGTGTGTGTGTGTGTGTTCAATGAATATTTCCTTTGTACATCTCCTTTGTCAAACACGTATCACGTTGAAAACATTAGACTGCGAAGGTTTCTTAAACGCAATTTATTTATTGCAAAATAACTTCCGTGTGTCTTACATA
Organism: Ridgeia piscesae; assembly: GCA_025642075.2. Classification (NCBI taxonomy): domain Eukaryota; kingdom Metazoa; phylum Annelida; class Polychaeta; order Sabellida; family Siboglinidae; genus Ridgeia; species Ridgeia piscesae. The sequence goes on along the minus strand of JAODUO010000748.1, from coordinate 290,567 downwards.
TACCCTGTGACACAATAAAAATATATATATATATATATATATATATATATATATATATATATATATATATATATGTATGTATATATATATATATATATTTTATATACATTTTATTATATTATATACATACATATAGTATACACACACTTGCACACACACAGCCACATACGCGCACATGGTATCCCGGAATATCTTATATTCCACTGCTTTGTTGGCACATTACATTTACTATTCTATCGAGACAGCTTTGCCAACTGCGTCAACTAGCGAATGTTCATGTATTGAAGCGACAGTAGCGCCAATTGGCAATAAATTATCTATAGTCAACAGTCCACGTGTGCATACAGGGAATAGGTGCACGAAATTTACCAAATCGATGTATGAAATTAACGATGCTAACAAATTAAAGTTTTGAAATACACTGCACCATTATCTTACAGTCATCTACACGTGACCTGCCTTGTCGGGCATTAAACTATTCACCTAGCACATTCACAAAGCTACGTAGCCTAGTATTTTGAACATTTGTTCCTATCGTCCAGTCCTCTATAATTTTGTTATACTGACTGCAAGATTTCGGTAAATTTTGTAACAGTCACATAGAGGCTGTGGATGAGCAACGTAGAACGTGACGTAGCATGTGACGTAGCATGTGACGTAGTATCTCAAACAACAATAAAAATGATAATGACGATGAGGGTGACAAATAGTATAACCAGGATGACGGCGATTATAACGATGACGATGACAGTGGTGATGATTATGACGACGACGAAAATGATGATGACGACAATAATTAAAATGCTTATGATCACGATATGTTTTGTCACCGAGTGTCGGCTGACGTGTGGCAACGATAGTCTCTTCCGTCACAGAAATCGTGTGGTCATCCGCCATACAAACACCTTCAAACACCCATTACTATGTACACAATATAGATCTCTTGTATCGGCGTCATGACGTATATCACGCATGATACCAAACTGTCAAATGTTCCGCGAAAGTCGTAATGTCATCTGGCCACTTAGATACCTCTCACCAACTCCACAAAGTAACTTCTCAAAAGGCGTTTGCACGACCAATTTGTAGTCGTGTTGTTTGCGATATCGACCCAACAGAGTCGTACGACATGGTGCTGCCAGTGTCAAACCGCGTTTGAGGTAACGAACAATCAGGACGAGTCCCGCACCTGTCGATCACGGCGATCGCTGATTGGCTACAGTTTCAACATTCGAAATCGATTGCAGTGGAGGTGGAACCGGATTCTGGCTGTAGCGCCCGACGCGGTGTTATGCGATAGGAATCGGAAAAGGATACCCACAAACTCGCTCGTGTGGATCGGCCTCCCTACACCTGCCGCGCGAATTCGCGGTGAGGTCGACGCTACACAAACGTCACGGCGTCTTCTGTCTCGTTAAGCAACCTCACGAGGTACCAGTTGGCGGTCCCCCGTGCCAGGCCGATCGGCGTCTGTCCGAAGCTGTCCGGCAACGCGACATTGGCGTCATAGTCCACAAGCAACTCCACCGTCTTCGTGTGTCCGAAGAACGCCGCCAGGAACACGGCAGTGGCGCCATCTGCCGTCTGCGTGTCGACGAGGGCTGCGTTCTGCAGCAGGAGTTCCGTGGCGAGGAGATCTCCCCGCTGTGCCGTGTAGTGGAGGGCGGAGCACCCGGCGTGGTCGGCGGCGTTGACGTCCGCCCCGTGCAGGAGAAGTAGACGGAGCAGGTCCGTGTGTCCGGCTCGGGCAGCCACGTGTAGGGGCGAGCTGCCCATGAGAGCGAGGGAGGCGTTCCCGCCCTGGTCCAGCAGCGCCTTCATCAGGTCGACTCGACCAAGACGGGCGGCCAGATGGACCGGACCCCAGCCGGCCACCTGACTCGACGCGTTGACCGCCGCGCCCAGGCCCAGCAGTTCACGCACCATGTGACTGTGCTGACAGTTGATGGCCACCATCAGTGGCGACTCTCCGCCCAGTGTCTCGGCATTCAGGTCAGCGCCGCCTGCAACACACAAGGCATTCGTGTTTTAAGAACAAGTTTTTTAAAAGGACAAATAGAGGTAGGTTCTTACATAACTTTGTAGCCAGACCGAACTATACAGTGCACTCCATAACAGACGTGTTCAGCCGAACAACATTTAGCTTTTTCTCAAGGAAGCATGCAGCCATGCAGGAGTCGCTGCGCGAAAGCTATTAGTAAGCAAATATCCACAGCTGTCTATAGCGAATATTTGCAGGAAGTTCGCCGAATTTTTAGTGCAGCGTTTAGTTTCAAATAACAACTCCATGAACTCGCACTTAGACACCGCTACAGCTGCTTTTTACCATTCGTGTATTATGTATATAATTTTGAAAGTTTCGTCGACGCAAGAACGGGATATTACAATACAGTGACCACTCGCTGTAGGCCTACTTTTAATAAACACTACAAGACCATGCCGCTTTAATACAGCATTCGCCACGTGAGTGTTGACATGGTTAGTTGTGGACGCATCAGTTTACAGGATCCCACATTACTCACTGGGGATGGGTTTATCATCACCACGTATCGCGTAAATGTTCGCTACAATGGCGCCATCTAGTGAATGACATCGCAAACCGTTTCGGACCATAAAGTCCCACGTGTTACGAATTGGCGGGGCTATGACTATGGGACTTTGTAAAGAAAAAAGATTGGAATAATACTAACAATTACGGTGTTGGTGAGTGGGTAAAGAGTCCATTTAAAATTAAACAATTTTGAAGGAGAAAAAACGAGTTTATCACTCCACAGTGAATAAAAAATCTAGACAAATTTTTTTTCTACATACATTTTCAGCTGTGTCTGTAAATACGTGGTTAGTTTTTGTTATAATGAACCAGTGGGAATTGACTGACGCACAATACCTTCTAATCATTATTTTCAATAGAAAGAATAAAATTGTTTTAACAACTCTGCCACTTAACAAGATCTACAAGTCTACATGTAAACGTATGACGGCAATTTATTGGTATTTCCAATTGTTTTTGGATGAGATGTAACTTATTTAATCTAGCTAAATTACGAGACGCCCGTTACCGTAGACGAGGGTCTTGGCATATCAGGTCACAAAATCCCCACGAAATGCGTTAGTTTATTACGGTGGATGGTTTGATCGTCACGACATATCGCGCAATAGAAAGTATTTCGCTACAGTGGCGCCACCTAGTGAATGACAACGTAAACTGTTTCGGACCGTAACAACGGCAAGTCCCATGTGACACGAATTGGCAAAGGAGGGGAGACAAACATAACTTGTTTAAACTAGCGACGTTACGAGACGCTCCCTTACCGTAGACGAGGGTCTTGGCGAGCTTGACGTCCCCGGCAGCGGCTGCGACGTGGAGCGGCGTCAGACCGACCTTGTTGGCTGCGTTCGGGTCGACTCCGCACGACAACAACTTCTGCACGACCGCCGCCCGCCGGAAGTGGGTGGCCGAGAACAGGCACGAGATCCCGTCGTCCTGGGTGGCATGAACGTCAGCGCCGGCATCCTGCAAGAGACAGCGACGATTGGGTAAAATCGACTCTCACATATGTTATGTGTGTTAACGCTGTTGTCCTAAACGACGTGACCCTCGGGATCCAAAATGGCTGCGGTCAAATAATGAACTCGGGAATGAAACGTAACTTTTTTCGGAATAGGTACCTCGTATATCGATAGTTCTAACAATTAGTGGTTCACCTAGTCATGTTGTCCGGAGGTTGGACACTTTTGCTGTTTGGTATATGAAAGTGTATTCAGAACTTTCATATACCAAACGTATTAACTGTAGACTTATTGGTAAGTCACAAACTGGCACGACAAACCGCAACGTGTCTCTCGAATATAGCCACAAGTCTAGTTGGAGTCAAATGCATGATAGTTGCGCTTTAGTCTCATACAGAGATATCAATGGTGAAACTGACAATTTATTAACAATATTATTTTATTTTGATAATGATTAGTAGTCGCATACGTAATCACTATTTGCAAAGATGCCATTTGATATTTAGAACAAAATGAATGGCGTTCCTTGAGTTTCTTATCTACGTCTCAATAACCAATACCGGTTCCATGCTCCAATGACGTCTTTTGCCGATCCCTGTTTATGATTACCCCAAATGATTTTGTTTGTTGCGCCTCTGAGCTTGACTTTTCAAGGATATATGCTATAGAAGTATTGCAATTATTATTATTATTACATTTGTATACAAATGACATTGAGATATTTCGACGGAGAAATTGTTAACGTCGGTTAATTTCTTTTCCCGTCAGAGGAAATACAACAGACAGCGGCGGTTGTGTCGTACCAGAAGCGCCCCGACAATTGCTGCCTTGTTGCCCTCGCACGCCTTGTGTAGCGGGGTCCAGCCGCCATGTTTGCGTTGGTTCACCTGGGCGCCGCATTGCAGCAGCATCATACATATCTGCCGTAAACAAGACGAAACAAATTAACGACAACCAGAAGCATCATACATATCTGCCATAAACAAGACGAAACAAATTAACGACAATCAAAAGCACCATACATATATGCGTAAACAAGACGAAGCAAATTAACGACAACCAGAAGCATCATACGTATCTGCCGTAAACAAGACGAAACAAATTAACGACAACAAGAAGCGTCATAGATATCTGCCTTAAACAAGACGAAACAAATTAACGACAATCAAAAGCACCATTACATATATGCGTAAACAAGACGAAGCAAATTAACCACAGACCATATCGCTTTCTGTGATTATGGCGCTATATAAATTTCTTCTTATTATTATTTATTATTATTATTATTATCATCAGATGAACAAAATTTGAAATGTATTCGTTAAAAAATATTCCACCACTGTCTAGAGCTATGTAGTCGTTTATACACGAGTAAACCGATGCACCGCGAAATCAATGAAACTGCACAATCTTTTAAATTTACCAACTCAGTGCGCTTTCAAAAATTGTGATTTACTACGCAACAAATTATACATACAAACAATTTATTTACACAAATTTACAAATCGTGATCAGCACAAACTAAACGAGAGAATATAATAATAAAATAAAATAATTAATTATCACAAACTATATGTTTAAAACCGTAAGTAAATGAAATGAAATGAATATAATGACACATTTAAATGCATAAAATAGGAGGTGTTTGAAATCAATTCAAATTAAGAAACCTTATAATAAGTTAAATTTTCAATATATAGCGACGTGTACACTATAAATCACCCTTCCTCACCGGGGTGTGGCCGCCTTCGACAGCTGCGAATAGACTGGTGGCGCCGTTTGCGTCTCTGGCGTGAATGTCTGCACCACGCTGCACTAGTGCCTGAGCAATCGCCAGGTGGCCGTGTTGTGCCGCCAAATGAAGCGGGGTGACGCCACTGTCGGTTTCCGGGTTGACGCTTGCCTGGAGGGAATGATCAAATCAGGCACGGTATAAGCAACCAAATTTACTGTTTATAAAGTGGCTATGATAAACGTTTTATGTGTTTGCAAACAACTGTGATCGAAACATTAATACTGTATTTTTGGTAATTCAGAATAAAACATATTGGAAGTGCCAGTGATACTTGTCAAATGTTTTCTATTTAGGTGACTATAACATCATACTGGCGTCGAATACAATTCAGTCGGTGACAGTCGGTGTAGTGTATACACGGAGTATCGTGGTGATTAAAGCCTTTCGTTTCGCATACTTTTCAATGGCCATACTGATTCAACTGTCCTCAAACACCACTGTACCAGCGTGGAAGCCGCTGCGCCATGTGGAGCGGTCGGGTGCTAGGTATTCCCAGTTAGCAGTGTCAACGGAGAACCCTTTTAGAAAGGTTTTTTATGAGTCTTTGTACCGTTTTTTACTGACCACCGCGAGGACGTTTGCCATGCTTCAGTTCTCCGTAGATCTTCTTCGGGAGACGCTCATCTGACATGCGGACACCCTGGCCGGCCCACCTCGACTGTGCACTGCGGATCATGGTGTGAATACTGGTCACACCCAGCCCTGGCAAGAACTAGTGCCCGGCACCTTGTCCTGCCATTTAATCTTCAGCAGTTTCCTAAGACAGCTCATATGGAGTGTGTCAGCTTCCTGGCATGCTGACTGTACACAGTCAAGGTTTCGCATGCATAAAAGAGTGACGGAAGGATGGTCACTGTGTAAACATTCAGCTTTGTGGACATTTTAATTTCTCTTCGTTCTCAGACATTTTGGCGGAGCCTCCCAAATGTTATACTTGCTCTAACCGCGCCTTCTGTGATACACGATGACGTCACAAAAGGCGTGAACAATCCGTGACGTCGCTACGAATTGTTGTGTTTTCGGACGAACAGTTCGGCAGCTTGTGCAAAGTCGTGGACTGTGGTGCGATGAGTGTATTTTATTTGTCTGCGCAATACACTACAAAAATACACGTAGCAATTTGAAAATTTAATCAATTTGGTGTTAGACGTCTACCTTATTATCCAGTAGGAGTTGAACGACGTTGAAGTGTCCAGCTTTAGCGGCTGCGTGCAGTGCCGTCCAGCCGCCTGTGTCCGGAATGTTGACCGGAACTCCGACGTCCAGCATGAGCCTGATCATGTCCGGACACCCGAGCTGAGCCGCCGACACAAAGGCCGAGTGCTCGTCCTCAGAGCTCCTGATGCTCACGTCCAGCATCGACTGGCGCGTCGACGCGTTCACACTGCTGCCTGGGAACACACGGGATAGTGGTGATATTGATATTACTATTATTATTGGTGTAGTAGTTGTGATGTTGTTGTTGTGATGGTGGTGGTAGTGGTAGTGGTAGTAGTAGTAGTAGTAGTAGTAGTAGTAGTAGTAGTAGTAGTAGTAGTAGTAGTAGTAGTAGTAGTAGTAGTAGTAGTAGTAGTAGTAGTAGTAGTAGTAATAGTTGTTGTGGTGGAGTGGGAGCAGTAGCTAGTAGAGTCAGTAGTAGTAGAGCAGTAGTAGTAGTAGTAGTAGTAAAGAGTAAAGTATAGTAGTCAGAGAGTAGTAGAGAGTAGTAGTAGTAGTAGTAGTAGTAGCAGTAGTAGTAGTAATAGTAGAGTAGTAGTAGTAGAGTAGTAAGAGTAGAGAGTAGTAGTAGTAGTAAGTAGCTAGAGAGTAGTAGAGTAGTAGTAGTAGTAGTAGTGGTAGTTGAGTAGTAGTAGTAGTTTGTAGTTAGTAGTAGTAGTAGTAGTAGTAGTAGTAGTAGATAGTAGTAGTGAGTAGTAGGCTAGTTAGGTATGTAGTAATAGTAGTAGTAGTAGTAGTTGTAGTAGTAGTAGTAGTAGTAGTAGTAGTAGTAGTAGTAGTAGTAGTAGTAGTAGTAGGTGTAGTAGTAGTAGTAGTAGTAGTAGTAGTAGTAGTAGTAGTAGTAGTAGTAGTAGATGTAGGTGTAGTAGTAGAGTAGGTAGTAGTAGTAGGTAGTAGAGTAGTGTAGTAGAGTAGTGAGTAGTAGAGTAGTAGGTAGTGTGTAGTGAGTAGAGTAGTAGTAGTGAGTAGTAGTAGTAGTAGAGTAGATAGAGTAGTAGAGTAGTAGTAGTAGTAGTAGTAGTAGAGTAGTAGAGTAGTTGTGTGTGTTGTGTAGAGCTAATATGTCAGTGAGACAGTAGAGTAAAAGATAGAAATAGTAAGTAGTAGTAGATGGTGGTGGTGGTGGTGGTAGTGTAGTGGTAGTGGTAGTGGTAGTGGTAGTGGTAGTGGTAGTGGTAGTGGTAGTGGTAGTGGTAGTAGTAGTAGTAGTAGTAGTAGTAGTAGTAGTAGTAGTAGTAGTAGTAGGAGGAGGAGGAGGAGGAGGAGGAGGAGGATGAGGAGGCGATTGGGAGGATAAAACGTGGAGAGAAACGGCTACTAAATGAGAACTATGAAGATAAACAACATAACGAGTGGTGCGATATTACGAGTCTGGCCATCACATCATGAACATGAAAGATGAACAACGGACACACAATCGAGTCGTTACATGGGTTGGTGTCCGGAGAGAACGCAAAATTAAGAATACGAAGAAAACGTTAAATTTACAACGAAACGTCGTCTAACACTGCGAAGACCTCGCCTTAATGTGGAAGGCCAATGACGAGCCCAACAGGCAATGACTTGTGCCGGAGGACAGCGGGTGGACTCACCACGACTAGGCCAGGACGCCTGCTCGTCGTCCAGCACCATCTTCAGCTGACGTCTCGTCTCCTTCAGTCGACTTGTTCTGTTCCCCATGCCGAGGCGATGATTGTCGAATATCGCTTCGAATATTTACCGGAACATCGCTGTACGTGTCGGCCTGAAATCACAACAGATCCAATGACGAACGTACGGAAATGGAGCACCAATTGTGAAGATGATGACCTCTGGTAGTATAAATAACGTACACTTGTACGCATACGAAGTGTGAACTAGCGCGTGTTAGGGTGAATGAGACGGCGCAGCAGTGACATGGTTTTTTATCAGGCACCGAAAATGTGTCAAATGTACAGTGATCTAGACTTAACATTCGTAAGTGAGTAAGTTTTTTATCATACCAAGAATTGCAGGCTGGGGTTGATTTTGATGTTCTGTGTATGACGTGAACAGGTGTTTCTCAGATGGGACGGATTTTGTCGTCACCGTTGTGTGTGCGTTTGACGTTGTTTTAAAGTGTGAAACGTTCACGGATGCACCAGTATAAGTATACGGCTTGCCATGTACGTGGGCCGTTTTAAAATAGTGAACACGGATATCCGTGAACGTGGGCCGCATTGAAATAGTGAACACGGACATCTGTGAACGTGGGCCACTGAATTAGTGAACACTTACATCCGTTTACGTGGACCAGTGGATTAGTGAACGCAGACATCCGTGTATTTGGAGGTTTTTTTATCAATGGATTAGTGAACACAGACATCCGTATATGTGGATCAATTGAATAGTGAACACAGACATTCGTGTAAGTGGACCAATGGATTAGTGAACACAGACATCCGTGTAGGTGGACCAATGGATTAGTGAACACAGACATCCGTGTAGGTGGACCAATGGATTAGTGAACACAGACATCCGTGTAGGTGGACCAATGGATTAGTGAAACAGACACCTCTGTACATGGACCATTGAATTAGTGAACACAGACATCCGTGTAGGTGGACCAATGGATTAGTGAAACAGACACCTCTGTACATGGACCATTGAATTAGTGAACACAGACTTCCGTGTAGGTGGACCAATGGATTAGTGAAACAGACACCTCTGTACATGGACCATTGAATTAGTGAACACAGACATCCGTGTAGGTGGACCAATGGATTAGTGAAACCAGACACCTCTGTACATGGACCATTGAATTAGTGAACACAGACTTCCGTGTAGGTGGACCAATGGATTAGTGAAACAGACATCCGTGTAGGTGGACCAATGGATTAGTGAAACAGACACCTCTGTACATGGACCATTGAATTAGTGAACACAGACTTCCGTGTAGGTGGACCAATGGATTAGTGAAACAGACATCCGTGTAGGTGGACCAATGGATTAGTGAAACAGACACCTCTGTACATGGACCAATCGATTAGTGAACACATATATCCGTGTTCATGTACGACTTGACTAGTGGACACAGAGATCCGTGTATGTGGATCAAACTATGAATTATAGTGCAATCACACATCCGTGTACGTGACTATGTATGTAATTGAACAAGCGAATAAACACATCCGGGTGCTTGAATGAGAGAACACACACGCCAGTGTGCGTGGGTCGCGATCGGTGAAACTCAACACACGCAATCATCTCGTTAATTTTGTCAGCACACACAAACGGTTGTTTGCACGGAGCAACTTTTTCCATACGCTGTTTACCATTGCACGTATTCTACAGCTGTACGTTTCTATTCCGTGCCCGTATTTGTTGACAAATCGCTACAGCGCATGGAATAATCACCACACTCGCATAGTCAGCAAGTAATCAAAATAAAACTCAACATCTGTCTAATTTAATGTCACACAAATTACCTAAATATCCACGTCCATGTATTATTGACCGTTTTCAGACTGACGTATTGCTTAGTGTATACATTTTCACATATTTAATTTAGCAATGTTTACATATTTAATGCACGATTACGCCAGTAGTATTTAGTGTATCAATATGCATCAATAATTAAAAATGTAAGGTGTATATTGTGTTTGGCGTGTCACCTATTTGGACTGACTGTGTGTGTGTGTGTGTGTGTGTGTGTGTGTGTGTGTGTGTGCGCGTGCGCGTGCGCGTGGCGCGTGTGCGTGTGTGCGTGTGTGCGTGTGTGCGTGTGTGCGTGTGTGCGTGTGTGCGTGTGTGCGTGTGTGCGTGTGTGCGTGTGCGTGTGCGCGTGTGCGTGTGTGCGCGTGTGCATAATACGAATTAGTTTACATGTCTGTGCATAATGTCACTCATGTACGCCAATGCCAGTTCGTTGAGCACTTTGTACGACCATGGTGCTGACCTTAAAGACCAGCCGGTACTTCACCGATACTTCACCGGCGGTCAGTGTAGTTCACGCAACGCAGGCGTTAAGTGTGCGCTCAAGCGGTGTGTGTGTGTGTGTGTGTGTGTGTGTGTGTGTGCGCGTGCGCGTGCGCGTGCGCGTGCGCCTGTGTGCGTGTGTGCGTGTGTGCGTGTGTGCGTGTGTGCGTGTGTGCGTGTGTGCGTGTGTGCGTGTGTGCGTGTGCGTGTGCGCGCGTGTGCGTGTGTGCGCGTGTGCATAATACGAATTAGTTTACATGTCTGTGCATAATGTCACTCATGTACGCCAATGCCAGTTCGTTGAGCACTTTGTACGACCATGGTGCTGACCTTAAAGACCAGCCGGTACTTCACCGTTACGGCGGTCAGTGTAGTTCACGCAACGCAGGCGTTAAGTGTGCGCTCAAGCGTGTCCGCATCATTCAAGGATCATAACTAAGTGGCTTAGAACGTCTTAGCTTGGACGGGTCCCGAGCAAATTCTCGGTGAAGGTCTGTATGTGTAGAGCAACAATCACAACTGAGATGTGACACCGGATAAGTGCATTAAACCCAGGAGTGTTCCACTCAGTCCCCAGGCGGCGCACCTCCCGTCGTCTTACTGTGTACACGACATAAGTAACTTACCCGTGGAGGCAAACAGCGTCACTCCAACCCCTGTCTCTCATTTAAATGGTTCCGGGTTTTCTGCGAAAGATTTTGACGCCATTCACTTCTCTCGTTTAATGGATTCTTACGCGACTTAAGTTTGACGCGCCTATTGTGTCGTCTGTCATACTATTTGCACGCGGCAGGAGCTCGAGGCACGATTCTGAATGTGTACCACTTAATTGTGCGGTTCGTCTGTCGTCGTCCCAGTACCCCCTTGTTACTGCCGGCCTCTTTCCGTAATCACACGAATGCTTTGCACGATCTGTATTGTCAAATACTTTGCGACAATCACCGCAATCCAGTTATGTAAATACAACAGTTACTTTGTATTGACAGGTGCAGAAAAAAAACACCACCGTTTTCGCTACACCGTTGCACAGGGGGAACATTGGCTCCTGTGGGAAGAATCGGTGATTGCGAACAGAGAAAAACATCGTACCCGTTATTAAACTGTCAAATTGAATCAGGTAACTGCGTTGGAGTTTAGTTAAATATACCTTCTGGTTACATGCAGAAATAACGATATTACGAGTGCACAAATTCAACAGCTTTATACGGAGTCAATAGGAGCGAACCGACTTGTCAATAGAACCGCTTATGCATGGCGCACATCTAGCGATAGACGTCTTTTATCTCGCGACAAGAAGTCCATCTATCGTCTTGTTACTTCCAGTGAATCAATTAAATCGCCTCATCTACCCCAGCACGCCGCCAACGCTGACAGAAGACGCGGCTGATAGAAAATCTCACCACTATCTTATTTATAGAATCCGATGAGTATATTCGTTACGATAACGTGACCTAGATTAAACAATCTCCAGATTGTGTCGGACCGATGTTACAACAGAGTACGAGAACTGTGAATAGTTACTAGTGTGAGCGGATCTGTGAACATCTTGGCGTTGAAGTGACACATCTCGCAGGATAAACGGACAACAGACCCGTGTTGGTAGCGGTAATTCACGCTGCGGCCCCTGTTGACTAATTATGATGGTTATTAGTATACCATTTAAATATATACATATATATATATATATATATATATATATATATATATATATATATATATATATATATATATATATATATATATATATATATATATATATATATATATATATATATATATATATATATATATATATAGTCCAGCCGGTTTACGTTACCCGAATCGACGGAATCATGCAAAACTTCGTTAGCATTTCAGCAGCACAAACAGAAGGCCTCATCCCGAGCAGCGGTTAATCATAAACATCATCACAACTTGACCTCGCAGTAATATCTTACTTAGAAGATATAGAGAACGTCACGCCCCCTATACTTATGATGCCGTAACGTATAATAACGAACCGTTTCGACTTACGCGTTATTTGTACACGCGTAAACACGCGTTTCTGATAACAGGTGCAGGAACGCGCGCACGATAGGTGGACGTGCGTGCGTGTTTACGTGCGTAATCGTATACACGCGACACGAAACGCCGTCTTTAGTGCGCTTGGAGCGCGAGCGTACAAAGAACGACGCAATCAGCGGAAGATATCGGAACAAGCGCAATGACTGCGGCGTTTGTTCGCATTCACAGCCATAGCAGAGCATTCACTGGACCGACATTAGATCAACACTCGTACTTACTTACAAGTGGCCGACTTCCCAGTTACACTTCTCCGACCCTTCTCACGAGTGCTTGGTGTAGAAATGTCCGCCGATAGTTTACACCGCCCGGTTAAGTCGGGCCATCGCCGCGTCGGTTTCCTACAGTCGTTCCTCGGCAGCGCTGACGTTTTTAGAAACATTTTCTCGTGACCATTTTCCCACACACAAAAGCAGGATCGTTTTTCGTGCTTCGAGCGTATTATCCGTGTTTACCGTCATATAGCCTGAGGTGTGTCGTATGTCCTTCGCCCTGTTAACACTTAAGTCGTAGGCTCATATAGCCAAACACCCACAGCTGATTTAAGAAAATATCACACGCACAGTAACCCGTTCAGATGGGAAGCTTACACAGCAGTATTCACTTCAACGTCTGTAACACGAGAATCCGACCAACCACATGCTTTCACCCGATGGACAGTTGTCCAGACAGCGGTCAGCGCGGCTGGAATACTACGGCCAGCGCGCAGGCGGCGTCACGATCCAGTCGTTTCTGCGCGGGTCGATCTGGTGCCGTGCAGCGAATCAATAGATCGGCTCGTACCAAGTGAACGATGACAGTCGATGTATGTCTACACTCGCTCGCTCGTCCGTTCTCGCGGAGCAGCGACGACGCTAAATGCGTCGACGGCCCGTACAACACGTCACAGACCGCGATGTGGGTCAGAAAAACCCGAGCGCAGCGATGTTATACAGCGAAGTACCTGCTCAGAACGCCGACTACTTGAAGATGAAGTGCCCGTGATGTAACAACAAAACCGGGTTAGGCCACATCCGCACTGCCGTAAAATGGCGTAAATATCAAAGTCCGGGTTTAGATCAGCATTTTCGCCACAAACAAACGTTCCTAATTCGATTCCAAACACCCGCAACCAACGTGAGAACACATCGTGTGTAAACACACAGTTCATTCGCCCCCAACGACGTTGTTCGGTGCTAAACAAACACCCGGACAATCGCGACAACCCTCACGCGGCTCGTCCTTGCCTCATGACCCGGCCGCGTTGCGTCTGTTCCCGTGGGTAATACCAATCGGTCGCCGGCGGGGAGTCCGCGTTCTCATCGGGCGCCCTCGTAGCGTCGACGACATCGTCCACGCACGTGCGTAGGTGACATGCCCAGCAGCGGAGCGTTCCGCGTCGTTGTCACAGACACCTGTCACCATGTGTCGCCAGTCGAGGTCGCCGATCGATGCCGCTTGCGTCAACTGTGTGTGTCGCTCTGCATTTGTCATTTCACTCGTCGCACATCGGCTACATTAACGGTCTTAGTAGGAATTGATTTACACTGTCGCCGTTAACGATAACGAGGTCGAAGTAATCGAAGTGCCTTAATCTTAAACTACTTCACCGCGGCACCGCCTGGAGAGGTGACCACCGGTCAGTTCTCAGGTAGGAAAAGCTGTGAGTATCGTAATGAATGAATAACAAACACTTGGGTGGATAACGCTAAACAACTAGTGTTGTTTGTAATGCAAAGTAAATCAGAGAGACTCGTGATCAGAGGAATACGGCCACTTCGCGATTAAGGTCACCTTAACACACAGTCCTAAGCTGTTTCAATAACAGTAAGGTCTATGAGATGATATCCCCTTAATAAAGTAACCTCGCTATTTATTCCGGTAAATCCCGGACTCGGAGTAACCTTAATTGCGATGTTTATGAAACAAATCTCGCTGCGTATTGCAGACAACCGCCTTGAATCTCACCGTTTTTATCGCTTTTTATCGCTCCTTTTGCTTTTCACTTTCACTTTCACTGTACTTTATTGTCCTTAAAAGGATATGCATTTTACAACTCATGATCACATCTAAAATATATGGGATGGTCCCAACAAAATGCAGATGAATTTCCAGATGTATACACTACAAGAACAATTCAACCGGGTGACATCAATATGACTCATTTAGCATTCAACATTCTAATGGCCACCGGCACAAAACTCCTGCTATAGCGAGATATTTTACATTTTATACAAAGGTATCTCCTTCGAGACGGAAGTACATGGAAGAACGTAGAGAGCGGGTGATCAGACTCAGTAGCGACAGCTCGAGCTTTCTTCAAAATTGCATGGTCGATTATTTCGGAGAGCTTTGGTGTAGGTAAACCAATGATCTTGGCAGAAACATGTGAGATTTTCAGAAGCCTGTTACGGTTTTTCACAGAAAGAGCAGGGTAGTAACAAATGCTGCAGTAGGTTAAGAGAGGCTCAATTATGCTACGGTAAAGGCGTAGAAGAAGTAGTGGATCAACATAGAAAGCTCGTAACTTTCGAAGAACGTGCAGTCGCTGCTGAGACTTCTTTTGCACGGCTGTAACATGCTCTGTAAATGACAATTTTCATCTAATATAACACCGAGGTATTTGAATGAATCAACCTTTTCCACAGGTTCACCGTTGATGACAATAGGACTAATGACAGTTCTATTACGACGGAAGTCGATGCACATTTCTTTCGTTTTTGACACAATTAGATGCAGAAAATTGTTACTGCACCAACTAGAGAAACGTACCATTGAAGAAAGATATGACTGGTATGAGGCAAAATCATTCAAAAGAGCGAGCATGGCTGTATCATCAGAAAACCTCACAAATTGGGTAGATGAATCAACACTACGACAGTCATTTGTATACAAGGTGTACAAAAATGGACCCAGAACACAACCCTGAGGCGCACCTTTTCGTGTGGTGTAGACACAAGACATGTTGTATTTTGTAATGATCAGTGCTGTGATACACGTCTGACTGTTTCCTATCGCAGACGGTAGAGTCGTGCACAGAATACTCGAGTGAGACTCGCCGCAAACTTGGCACCGACGGCGCCACCCAAGTAGGACAGGCCCTGAACACCGGGACAGAGATCCGTCCGTGTGTGTGTTATCAACAGACATCGGTTGTGGACCTGAATCGATTTTAATTTAGCGATAATGTGATTCTGTCATCGATAAGTCCTTCACGACGGACTTGGCAGTCGCTGTGATTGACCCAATGTTGTGGTGGACTTTTCGCCGCACACAAATAATGGACGAGTACAGCGTACGTATGGTAAATGTAATTATCAGTCGTATTACCAGGTCGAACAAATCTAGCAATAACTCGCTAAATATAAAGTTAATTATGGTTAACAAAACGAATAGCTTCTGAAAGTTAGGCACCTGCGTTGAAGAAACTAATATCATACAAAGAGCGCTGTGTTGATAGTTCTAGGCACGCGCTGTATGCCAGCCAGGGTTTTACCAATTGCTGGATCACCAGTAAGTTAATCTGTACGGTTTTCCTTTGAAGTCTAGATTGGTGTAAACACGTCATGTCCACGCCAGTAATCCGCTATTTCGGCCCAACGCTGACGCCGTGTGTTTAGTTGTCTGTCTACATTCTACAGTGTCTTATGTCTCGCGACAACGCTATCTCGTCCTTTGTTGTGTAACACAGCCACAGAGTATCTAAGATCACAGCTCGCCAGCGAGAACTTTTACTTACGCAGCCACACACGTGTTCACGGCATCTCAAGATGTGGATAACCACATGTCCGGACCAGCCGAGAGCAATGAAGTATTTATGGTGTTTGCGGTTGAGTTGAGCCTTGACTCAAGACATCCCTCAAGCGGCCGTGACTCAGCGGTGCCGTCGGAATAGGAACCAGATGATAAAACTTATCAGGACAAGACTCGATCAATTTCCTGAGCTCATCAACTGGGTAGGCGTGAAACATCAAGACGAGACTGGCCGGCGGTGGACCACTGTCGCTTCGGGTAGAACATCGGGTACAAGCGATGAAAACACGACGGGTTGTGCCCATAGATTTGTTAACATATGCGTCACCAGGAACCTGTATCCAGTGAAATACCATTAGAACTGTCAACCTACTGCAGTATATGAGGACATTTGTGTTTCCATTTCCATGCGTAGAAAACGTTAAAATATAATTGCAAAAAATAGTTTTAAATACTATACGTTTAACTACAGCGTATATCTATTCTAACATATTCACAGCCGAAATCTGATTCGATGAATCGCAATTTCGTACAGTAATTTAATTGTTATAATAGCTAATGTGTTTTAATAGCCGAAGTGGAAGAAATAAAGCGATGACATTATTCTAAATGTTTTGTCACAAAAACCCAATTAGATGTGGCGAATGCTATTAAACTAAATCAAACATGTTGCCTTGGTTTCTGACGAGTTAATTGCCCACAAAGTACAGCTCAGTACGGACCCCGAGTACGTCAATTCTTCAACATTCTACATTGCTCTAGTTCACCAATGCTTGTATACATAACTATTTGGTTGTATACAGTGCTGGGTAACAGTGTGCGATTATTTTTCGCGCATTCATTGCAGCATGGCTAAATGCTTTCCACATTAAGCAAGATAGTGCCCGATCGAACAGGTCTGACAGAGAGGAACATTTAAAGTGTTTTTGTTCTGTTTTAAAGGCTGGATGTTACGCAATATAAAGATTTACCTTTACTTAACGTTCAGGCATCCGGAAAATAAATACGTTCGTTCATAATGCCACTACATGCAGGTTATAGATTCAGGAGTGGCGAGTGGAGTAACAATACCTGGCATATATGTGCATACTACATACATATACAAGTATCGCGCTGGACGTCACGGCGGTATTTTTTGCACTTTAGGAACTAGAAATACTCAGTCGTCCAGACGGTACCTTTGCAAGACGTCTTATGTAGTTACCGGCGCGTGATTTTGCGTAAGTTAAATAATGCTTTCATCGGGTTACAGTTTGGAAAAACGCCAGAACCCAGGGACTGAGTCGATCAACGTTCTGCGATTCAACCGCATAACACGCCGGAATGTCCGGGTGTTATACGTCAATGATACACCACAAATAGTCCTTGTTCTTCCAGACCTATTTAGAATGAAGACGAAGAAACATGTCTCCGTTCTGGCACGGTTCTGCGCCCACGGAATTCCTTTAAGTCGGGTTACGCATACTTCTATCGACCAACAGCTATAGCCTTCCCGGATATAGCTGCACAAAAACATCTCATGAAACAATGAAACCGGTTTTCAGTTTCAATGGGCGGGATATGGCCAAACAAACGTGCCGAAAAATCGAATGGGCTTGGTTTTGTGCACGGCTAGAGAAATGATATGCCTGACACTTGACGACATGAAAAATGTCATTAGACGAGAATAATAGAAGATTGAGTAACGGAATCACGACCACCTGTCGCATGGATTCGGCAAAGAAGAAATTGTCAGTGATACCATGAGCTCGTCAATATATCATATTTCTACTATACGCAATTACGTTTGAATAGTTAGCATACTTATACGGGTAATTGTGAGCATTGGAAACATCTTAATGTTAGGTTTCATTTCGAGTGGGTGCACTATCCCCGTTACATATCTCATATTTCAGTCGACAGATCGCTTCTTTTGAAACGACGCATCGTCGAGCGATGGCTACGGATAAACCAGATCTATCTTTGCACGAACCTTCTAAGAATTGACTCATCACTGACATTAAATGGCTATTTGCGAGCGTCTGTTATAAGAACAGCGTAGGTCTTTGTCAAAGTGTCTCTACTCGGACACGCGACAGAGCTCTAGATGATAACCCGTAGTTGTTCTAATCGCTTCGGTCAAACCGCGAATTCCACCGGGACCCTTGTTGACAATTTTTCTCTCGCCGTTCCCTCTTTGTTCGTGTGCATGCGTGCGTGCATGCCACGAGCCCCCTGCCACAAAGGATCCGCGCGTCTGTCAATCATTTCACGCTTACCTTGCTACATAATGACGTTTGCGTCGCTGCCATATTTTCCCGACACTTAATGTGTGCTTATTAGACGTATTTCGCCTGTTGCTTCGCCGCGTGAATTTATGACGTCAGACGTGTTTGAAAAACGTAAAGACGCAGCAAGACGCACACAGACAGTTTACACGTAAATGGGTTGACACATTGGTTTCTTTAAAGCTTATGGTCGCGACGGAAGCCCTACTGCGCTAGCGGCAGTAATTTCATGGATGTTTATTCCGACAAGGGCACATCAAATAACGGGGTAGCACAAGAAACGTTTTGCAGTCCTCATGAACAGTAGCAGAAAGTCGTCACACACGTCTGCCCCTTCTTTGTCTGTCAATGGTCATATACATCAATTAATAAAATCCGAGTTGAGGTCAGACTAGCTTGTACATTGACCACTGAATAAGAGACACGTATACAATGTGATACGTTGATAAAGTAGACCGACCACAGCGATTGTGTGGTTGGCCTTTAACAGTGACATCAGCATCCACAAATACCCCACAGCTGCGTGCAGCCAGCCATTTGTCAACCCATAGAATGAAACGGGTGTTTCTTGGCTAAACAGACACTTTGAAGTACTTTCAGTGTAAGGGCAAGACCTGTGTTATTAGTGTACTATGTTTGAGACTGCTCAAAATGCCCTGCGCTGCACTCCGAGTCGGATAGATTCATATAGGGGAAGAATGAAGGCACGCTACAATTACTGCGCAAAGAATGTTCGTCCGTGCACATCCACCACTCTTAGACATATACTTATATATGTAGCTGAGTGAACTTCAGCAACGTGGCATGGACAAAACCGCACGAATTTCGAAATGGGAGCTAGAAGATTCAGTTCGGGATGTCTAGTTTAAGAGCCAGTGTACTGTTTTACTAAGATAAAGTGCTCTTAAGGAAAATTAATCTTTAAGCAAAATCCGCTGTTAAATTTAATGAGTGTTGTTTTCTTTAAAATACAAATATTCACGGCCGTCGGGGACACTATTTCTATGACACACCAGTGACAATGTCCAACTGGCATTAGTGTTGCAGTTTTCAGGTATTCAACATTATTGATAGAATAAACATTTATTTTAAAGTGTAAATTCCAGCTCTAAACAACATTATTGAAATATTGCCCGACATTCAACCATTTTGCTATTTCGAGAATGGTACATGAGTACTACATGACCACGTTACGCTTGACCAAACATACATTATTCTCAATTCTAAACTGCTGATGTCATTCCATGCACCGCCTATCCCTGTCTCTGCCTGCCCACGTCTGGTTGGGCGTTGGGCGCTGGAATCCGGCTTACTAAGTGACTACACAAAGCCACAGAGAGAAGAATTCGAATGATTCATGTGTAGCCGGGCACAGATGTCTTTATCTCACCTGCCCGTCTCACATATCATACCTGTGACTGTAGAAATATGTAGGTGTAGTATGAGTCTACTGTTTCCATCGGGTCGACAGAGTGCGACATAAATACCATATGTCGCTTCTTATAGTTAAACGTGTTCTCGCAGATTGTTCACCTCAAAACACGTCCGTCCGTTTGCTGACACCGGAGCCGTATTTTGATAATGCAAGGTATGAACATAAGTTACATCCGGTACGTAGGTAAATAAGTGTCCGTACCATCCGAATGAAGACTATCTCCAGGACCAGATTCCGCCAAACAAGACTACATGAACATGTTCGTCACCACGACAACCAGACCAACCCAAAGCCTACTCAGACACCACCACAGCAGGACACTCAAAAGTACCCTCCTCCAGAACAGAACCTACAGGAGATATCTTTCCCCCCAAGACTACCAGATTGGAACAAACTTCCAGATTCAGTAGTATCAGCACCTAGCCTTGGCTCCTTGAAGGCCATGGTTGCTGACCACTTCACTTCAGAGTAAATGTAAGCAGCACATGGCGAATAACAATGGGAGACAAACTGATGGGTGCGGGGGCTGCCGTGATTTAAGGGAACAAGGAGAACCGAACACACAGGAAACTGGATAGATCCTCCGTGTGCCACGTGCGACACTTAGAGGTTACGTAAGTAAATGAGTGGGTGAGTGAGTGAGTGAGGGGCGGGCGAGGAGTGAGTGAGTGAGTGAGTGAGTGAGTGAGCGGGCGAGTGAGTGAGTGAGTGAGTGGGTGATTGAGTGAGCGGGCGAGTGAGTGAGTGAGTGGGTGATTGGGTGAGCGGGCGAGTGAGTGAGTGAGTGAGTGAGTGAGTGAGTGAGCGGGCGAGTGAGTGAGTGAGTGAGTGGGTGATTGAGTGAGTCGATGAGTGAGTGAGTGATGTTGAGTTGATGTGATTGAGATTGATGTGATTGATTGATTGATTGATTGATTGATTGATTGATTGATTGATTGATTGATTGATTGAGTGATTGAGTGTGAGTGAGTGAGTGAGTGACTGAGTGACTGAGTTAGTTAGTTAGTTAGTTAATTAGTGAGCATCTGTGTAAGAAAGTAAGTAGCCATTAAGTAGGAATAGTTTAAAAGTCCTGTATTTGTTTGGCCGATTAAGATGTCGTACACCCCCAATTTTGGAGAAGGACAGTCGGAACATTTAACTATATTATTACACGGGCTACTTTGAGCCATTGACCAAAGGATACATTGTAGGCGTGTGTTGTTTAACACGGACCCTGACGAGGTCAAAATAGAGCACACTAAGGAGACAACACTCACTACAGACTAGGTCAGTTACTGTAGCCACCACTACCAGACAATCGAAGCTTAGAATTGACAATGACTGCGCCAATAGCAGTGACACATACTGGAGGTGTGTTATACAACCCTGACTAGTTCAGTAACAATAACACACTTTATATGCATGCTACTGAATAATTGTGGCGTGTTAGTGTTTATACTGCAACATTGCCGTGTCTCACTCGAAAAAATGCGGTCTGTCACGAGTTCTTCATGTAACTGATTTTAATGTATAAAGTGCAGTCGTTCTTACGTTACGATTGGGATATTATTATATCACGATAGTTTGTGTATTCTAACATATTTATTGTCAAAGGGGCTCCATTAAACTGCAATTGTTTTTAATATAATGTGACAGTAAACTGCATTATTTGTGATTACCTTAAATTTGAGTAGTCATTGTCGTATACATTTAAGCGAAGATTCAAATAAAACACATTTGCACGATCAAGATATTAAAACATATATTTTTATACATTATTTTACAAATTAATTATTTTACACTAAAAATAAACCGCTAATAAAATTCTCCAATTCTGTACACATTCTACTATACTATATAAACTGCATGTTTTCGTGTAGACATGTAGACATGTACGCTTTTATGCTTTTGTAACATAATTCCATCAGTGGCATGTTGTTATATCTTTATCTTGGAAGCCATCTTGAAATTGAAAATTCCTGCCGTAATCTTTGTAAAGTGCACTACAAACTTTAATAAATGCGATTGTGTTTGTTCGTCCAAACGTTTCACATGTCGCCGTCCAGATATGCTCAAATGAAAGTCGCCAAATTGAATGTTTCCACCGATAAATGACGTCGGACAGGGCTGATATCACGGTTTGCGCAGTGATATAACCGTAGCGGCTTATCTGATAACGGGTTCCGTGACACTCACTTTACGATTACCATCCGCACACACAGATATTCCCGAAAAGCACCAGAAATACTTTCCCCGCAACAAAAGGTGTAAAGTGGGTAGTTTGTGGGCGTGCTAAATGTGCGCAAGTTTTACACAAAGAAGTTTCACTGGGTAATTAAACCGACTCAAAGCAGCTGCACTGTGGCTGGGTTCACGGGGTGATTCGTGTGGTTTGAACCGCGGTCGGGAGAGAGAGAGGGGGGAGATAGCGAGTGCAGCTGTGAGATTTCTCCGCACAGACCTGTCGGTATCCAGCGTCTGTCTGACCGCAGGTCAAACGTTCAGCGTGTAGATCAGAGAAGACATAAACTTAAGTCTGGCTTTCGTCACCTAATCCGTTATATCGTCACCAGGCTTATGCGGATCAGATTAACACTGGTTTGATCATGTGCGACATGTATTCGCTCGTCACTTGGCAAATGTTAAGTCGTGTTTTCTTGTCTTCTGTATACTTTGTATTGTCTTTGATGATATACATCAACTCGGATAAACAAGTCACGGGCTGGCCAAATCGTCATTACGACGAATGGATATGCGGATGTTTGGTCGGAATGTTCAACGGTTATTTATATAATTCAGAGGTTAGTCGGATAGTCCAGTGGATTGTCGATAATCTAGTTGCTGCTCGGATAACTCATTGGTTTGTTAAATGATTAATTAGCAGATCGAGTTAACCACAGCGGATTATCGAGGACAATCACACGACTTATTGGTAGTTGAGGTTGTCGTACAACAAAAACAACTGTTCGAACATTGTAGCAAATGAAGCTACTATTAAATATAGATATCGTAATAATATCATGACTGTACACACGAAACCAAGACAAAGTACGTTGTATTTCCCATTTTCTTGCGGCCTGCGGTTAGACAGAAGCTCAGTTGTGACGTTGATAAGAGAAAGTCGTGACAAG
>JAODUO010000748.1:240000-262500 GCA_025642075.2 Ridgeia piscesae | reverse complement strand
GAAAATATGGAAATGTCTCAAATTACAGATTTAAGAGCGAAGCGAATTGGTGTCATTGTCCTTCCGACGGAACGACAGTTGAAAGGCAATTATCTAAGTGAATTGGTGTATCTGTTTCTTGTTGTTCAGACTTGTGGAGCGCTGTGGCGTAGTGTCTGAGGCACCCGTGTCTCAGTCGAGAGTTCCTGATTTCTAATACTGTACTGTTGTGATGAACCTTCGTCAAGTTCTACCATTCCTCTTTGCTCCAGTTCACTTCGCTGTATGAATGAATACCTGGCTATTGACAGTAACGGATATTTGTGGACAGCATTCACGCATTTATTGTAGCCTGACCTCAGAGAAGCCGAGATGGTGTTCGATTGATCATGATACTATGAAGAACTTCCCTTTACTCGCCATTACTAATGGTAGAATACTACTCTATGTAAGAACTTCTCTTTACTCGCCATTCCTAATGATACAATACTACTCTATGTAAGAACTTAAATAAATAAATAAATATTCATTCATTCATTCACATTTACTCGCCATTCCTAATGATTGCATACTATTTTATGTAAGAACTTACCTTTACTCGCCATTCCTAATGATTGCATACTACTCTATGTAAGAACTTACCTTTACTCGCCACCCCTAATGATTGCATACTACTCTATGTAAGAACTTACCTTTACTCGCCATTCCTAATGGTTGCATACTATTTTATGTAAGAACTTACCTCTACTCGCCACCCCTAATGATTGCATACTACTCTATGTAAGAACTTACTTCTACTCGCCACCCCTAATGATTGCATACTACTCTATGTAAGAACTTACCTTTACTCGCCACCCCTAATGATTGCATACTACGCTATGTAAGAACTTACCTTTACTCGCCATTCCTAATGGTTGCATACTATTTTATGTAAGAACTTACCTCTACTCGCCACCCCTAATGATTGCATACTACTCTATGTAAGAACTTACTTCTACTCGCCACCCCTAATGATTGCATACTACTCTATGTAAGAACTTACCTTTACTCGCCACCCCTAATGATTGCATACCACTCTATGTAAGAACTTACCTATACTCGCCACCCCTAATGATTGTATACTACTCTATGTAAGAACTTACCTTTACTCGCCACCCCTAATGATTGCTTACTACTCTATGTAAGAACTTACCTTTACTCGCCATCCCTAATGATTGCATACTACTCTATGTAAGAACTTACCTTTCCTCGCCATCCCTAATGATTGCATACTACTCTATGTAAGAACTTACCTTTACTCGCACGCAACACCATGAAGAACTTACTAATGATTGCATACTACTCTATGTAAGAACTTACCTTTACTCGCCTCCCTAATGATTGCATACTACTCTATGTACGACGTTACCTTTACTCGCCAGTTCCTAATGATTGCATACTACTCTATGTAACGAACCTTACCTTTACTCGCCACTTCCTAATGATTGATACTACTCTATGTAAGAACTTACCTTTACTCGCCACCCCTAATGATTGCATACTACTCTATGTAAGAACTTACCTTTACTCGCCACCCCTAATGATTGCATACTACTCTATGTAAGAACTTACCTTTACTCGCCATTCCTAATGATTGCATACTATTTTATGTAAGAACTTACCTTTACTCGCCATCCCTAATGATTGCATACTACTCTATGTAAGAACTTACCTTTCTCGCCACCCCTAATGATTGCATACTACTCTATGTAAGAACTTACCTTTCTCGCCATCCCTAATGATTGCATACTACTCTATGTAAGAACTTACCTTTACTCGCCACCCCTAATGATTGCATACTACTCTATGTAAGAACTTACCTTTACTCGCCATCCCTAATGATTGCATACTACTCTATGTAAGAACTTACCTTTACTCGCCATCCCTAATGATTGCATACTACTCTATGTACGACCTTACCTTTACTCGCCATTCCTAATGATTGAATACTACTCTATGTAAGAACTTACCTTTACTCGCCATCCCTAATGATTGCATACTACTCTATGTAAGAACTTACTTCTACTCGCCATCCCTAATGATTGCATACTACTCTATGTAAGAACTTACCTTTACTCGCCACCCCTAATGATTGCATACTACTCTATGTAAGAACTTACCTTTACTCGCCACCCCTAATGATTACATATTACTCTATGTAAGAACTTACCTTTACTCGCCACCCCTAATGATTGTATACTACTCTATGTAAGAACTTACCTTTACTCGCCTTTCCTAATGATTGCATACTACTCTATGTAAGAACTTACCTTTACTCGCCACCCCTAATGATTGCATACTACTCTATGTAAGAACTTACCTTTACTCGCCACCCCTAATGATTGCATACTACTCTATGTAAGAACTTACCTTTACTCGCCACCCCTAATGATTGCATACTACTCTATGTAAGAACTTACCTTTACTCGCCATCCCTAATGATTGCATACTACTCTATGTAAGAACTTACCTTTCCTCGCCATCCCTAATGATTGCATACTACTCTATGTACGACCTTACCTTTACTCGCCATTCCTAATGATTGCATACTACTCTATGTAAGAACTTACCTTTACTCGCCATCCCTAATGATTGCATACTACTCTATGTAAGAACTTACCTTTACTCGCCATCCCTAATGATTGCATACTACTCTATGTACGACCTTACCTTTACTCGCCATTCCTAATGATTGAATACTACTCTATGTAAGAACTTACCTTTACTCGCCGTCCCTAATGATTGCATACTACTCTATGTACGACCTTACCTTTACTCGCCATTCCTAATGATTGAATACTACTCTATGTAAGAACTTACCTTTACTCGCCATCCCTAATGATTGCATACTACTCTATGTAAGAACTTACCTTTCCTCGCCATCCCTAATGATTGCATACTACTCTATGTACGACGTTACCTTTACTCGCCGTCCCTAATGATTGCATACTACTCTATGTACGACCTTACCTTTACTCGCCATTCCTAATGATTGAATATTACTCTATGTAAGAACTTACCTTTACTCGCCGTCCCTAATGATTGAATACTACTCTATGTAAGAACTTACCTTTACTCGCCATTCCTAATGATTGAATACTACTCTATATAAGAACTTACCTTTACTCGCCATTCCTAATGATTGCATACTACTCTATGTAAGAACTTACCTTTACTCGCCATTCCTAATGATTGCATACTACTCTATGTAAGAACTTACCTTTACTCGCCATTCCTAATGATTGCATACTACTCTATGTAAGAACTTACCTTTACTCGCCATTCCTAATGATTGCGTACTACTCTATGTAAGAACTTACCTTTACTCGCCATTCCTAATGATTGCGTACTACTCTATGTAAGAACTTACCTTTACTCGCCATTCCTAATGATTGCATAATACTCTATGTAAGAACTTACCTTTACTCGCCATTCCTAATGATTGCATACTACTCTATGTAAGAACTTACCTTTAATCGCCATTCCTAATGATTGCATACTACTCTATGTAAGAACTTACCTTTACTCGCCATTCCTAATGATTGCATACTACTCTTGGTAAGAACTTACATTTACTCGCCATGCCTAATTATTGAATACTACTCTATGTAAGAACTTACATTTACTCGCCATTCCTAATGATTGAATACTACTCTATGTAAGAACTTACCTTTACTCGCCATTCCTAATAATTGAATACTACTTTATGTAAGAACTTACCTTTACTCGCCATTCCTAATGATTGCATACTACTCTATGTAAGAACTTGCCTTTACTCGCAATTCCTAATAATTGAATACTACTCTATGTAAGAACTTACCTTTACTCGCCATTCCTACTGATTGCACACTACTCTATGTAAGAACTTACCTTCACTCTCCGTTCTCCCTGACAGGAGACCAGAACTTCGATACAGATGCACGAGTCAAGAAGTCTGCGGTCTATTAACAACGCAGACAATGGAAGGGCAAGGGGGAGGGAAAAGTCAGTTGACAAGGGAATGGCAAGAGGGAGGAAGACGTCAATCGACAAGGGAATGGCAAGAGGGAGGAAGAAGACAATCGACAAGGGAATGCCAAGAGGGAGGAAGACGTCAATCGACAAGAGAATGGCAAGAGGGAGGAAGAAGTCAATCGACAAGGGAATGGCAAGAGGGAGGAAGACGTCAATCGACAAGAGAATGGCAAGAGGGAGGAAGAAGTCAATCGACAAGAGAATAGCAAGAGGGAGGAAGAAGTCAATCGACAAGAGAATGGCAAGAGGGAGGAAGAAGTCAATCGACAAGGGAATGGCAAGAGGGAGGAAGAAGTCAATCGACAAGGGAATGGCAAGAGGGAGGAAGAAGTCAATCGACAAGAGAATGGCAAGAGGGAGGAAGAAGTCAATCGACAAGAGAATGGCAAGAGGGAGGAAGACGTCAATCGACAAGAGAATGGCAAGAGGGAGGAAGAAGTCAATCGACAAGAGAATGGCAAGAGGGAGGAAGACGTCAATCGACAAGAGAATGGCAAGAGGGAGGAAGAAGTCAATCGACAAGAGAATGGCAAGAGGGAGGAAGAAGTCAATCGACAAGAGAATGGCAAGAGGGAGGAAGACGTCAATCGACAAGGGAATGGCAAGAGGGAGGAAGAAGTCAATCGACAAGAGAATGGCAAGAGGGAGGAAGACGTCAATCGACAAGAGAATGGCAAGAGGGAGGAAGACGTCAATCGACAAGAGAATGGCAAGAGGGAGGAAGAAGTCAATCGACAAGGGAATGGCAAGAGGGAGGAAGAAGTCAATCGACAAGAGAATGGCAAGAGGGAGGAAGAAGTCAATCGACAAGAGAATGGCAAGAGGGAGGAAGAAGTCAATCGACAAGGGAATGGCAAGAGGGAGGAAGACGTCAATCGACAAGAGAATGGCAAGAGGGAGGAAGAAGTCAATCGACAAGAGAATGGCAAGAGGGAGGAAGAAGTCAATCGACAAGAGAATGGCAAGAGGGAGGAAGAAGTCAATCAACAAGGGAATGGCAAGAGGGAGGAAGAAGTCAATCAACAAGGGAATGGCAAGAGGGAGGAAGAAGTCAATCGACAAGAGAATGGCAAGAGGGAGGAAGAAGTCAATCGACAAGGGAATGGCAAGAGGGAGGAAGAAGTAAATCGAGCGGACAGGGAAGACGATGGGCGGAAGTCCGACAAACGGCAACTTCTAATCCCCGGCACCAGGACACCCAAGATATTTTTGTTTCAGGTCCCTTTTCAGCGGTACGTAAACGAGCCCAGACACACCTGTTCCACCCTGTTGTCCGTATTCAAAGTCAAAATTAATGCAATACGCAAATAATTTGACAATCATAACTTACCTGCATAATAGTTCGTATAAAGTAGATGTCTGCTGTGGCAGTTGCGCCCGTATGCGAAATAATACATAACTCAGTCGAGTCGTCGGGGACCGGATCATGAAGGGAAATGGCAAACTAACATTAGAAACGACACGGACCCAGTAAGAGGAGACTCGCGTGCCGGACAGTGGTCGTGGCTCCCCGGTGTGCACCGGTGAGCGTGTCCTGCAACATCTACGTTGCACTCTTAAAACTAAGGAGCGGAAATTATCGGTTGTTTACTCTCGTAGATACCGTTTTAACTCAATCTGAGCTTTAGCCAAACTATGCTCAAATGTAGATGTTTCATTATGATTTAAGCTTTTTAGCTACACAAAAAAGTATTCACTCACGGCAGGTTAAAAAATGTGATTTTTTATTGGGAAACGTTGCATGTAATTCCAGTGCATATTCTCTGTATAACTCACTATTTTCACTGCATTCCGTCACCCATCTGGTGAATGCATACCTCCTAATTCCTTGTCAACAAGGTGAATGCAGATATGAATGTAACTGTCCTAGATGTATTTGATAAGATTACAGACAGGACAAGTAGACCATGATGGCGCCCGCAAAGTGTTACACAAGCGCGTGTTACGGTGTTAGTACACAGGGCCAACTTGTACACGAAGACAATTACCTATTGGCACATTCTTGTCCGCGCGGCATCAATTTAATGCATTTATAATAATTGCCAACATATCAGATATTAAAGTTAATGTTCACGGTAATTTCGTTTTTTTAGCTATATTGAATATGTAGGTCGTGTGAGATTGAGGTGTGTGAAAATGTTCTCTATCGCCGAAGATACGTGTCTGTGAGCTCATTGTTCAGCCAACGAATTGCTTCGTTTGGCTTTTCTGTTATTTTATCGTTAGCTGCAGCTCAGCGATACAGAGTCGGAGCGTCAACTGTTATTATCCGTCCTGTTGGTCGGTCCTCCTGGCTTGTTGGGTTTGGATGATTAACTACAGTAGAACACACTAGAATAGATTAGAATACACTCAAATACACTAGAATACAATATAATGCAATATAATACACTAGAATACAATATAATACAATATAATACAATATAATACAATATAATACAATATAATACAATATAATACAATATAATACAATATAATACAATATAATACAATATGATACAATATGATACAATATGATACAATATAATACAATATAATACAATATAATACAATATAATACAATATAATACAATATAATACAATATAATACAATATAATACAATATATTACGATAGCATACAACATAATACAATACCATACAATATAATATAATAGAATGTTGTAGAATACAATGGAATACAATAGAATACAATAGAATACAATAGAATACAATAGAATACAATAGAATACAATAGAATACAATAGAATACAATAGAATACAATAGAATACAATAGAATACAATAGAATACAATAGAATACAATAGAATAACATAATAAACATATAAAACAACATAATGGAACGCAACGCAACGCAACGCAACGCAACGCAACGCAACGCAACGCAACGCAACGCAACGCAACGCAACGCAACGCAACGCAACGCAACGCAACGCAACGCAACGCAACGCAACGCAACGCAACGCAACGCAACGCAACGCAACGCAACGCAACGCAACGCAACGCAACGCAACGCAACGCAACGCAACGCAACGCAACGCAACGCAACGCAACGCAACGCAACGCAACGCAACGCAACGCAACGCAACGCAACGCAACGCAACGCAACGCAACGCAACGCAACGCAACGCAACGCAACGCAACGCAACGCAACGCAACGCAACGAACGAACGCAACGCAACGCAACGCAACGCAACGCAACGCAACGCAACGCAACGCAACGCAACGCAACGCAACGCAACGCAACGCAACGCAACGCAACGCAACGCAACGCAACGCAACGCAACGCAACGCAACGCAACGCAACGCAATACAAAGAATACAAAAAATACAATTCAACTACTGGTGTCACAAAACATGGGTAATTTCAATAAACACTTGATACACTAAAGGTCGTCAGTGATCTCTCCGGTGTACATGCCAGAACAAAGTAAGTGCTCCCATGTAAAGGACAAACGTAGCCTGTGGTGGTCTCTATCGCCGTAACCTTCTGCTTCTTTCTCCGATAGCCGGAGTTGCTTCCGAGCGTGTGAAAGACGTCTAGCAGGCATTGTATACGACAACAAAGTTGTAGCTGACTCCTATAATACTGGTCTATGATAGCGTGTGAATGAAACAGTTTTTTGTTCTTTAGCTAATCGAATCGGCTGTGAATATCGATTTGGTTATACGCTGCTTGTTGAATCGTGGATTTGCTGCAACAGTTATCAAATGATGAAACAATTATGTTAGTGTTGGAGTGGTGTTATTCATCATACTCTTGACCAGTTGGTAACGGCAGCGTTCGTCTAGTCAGAATTAATGTTAGTATGATGATTGACGAACAAATTATCAAAACAGTTATAGTTTAGTGTCCTCTTCGAAGAATGCTTAAATACTACACGAAACAGCAACAGAATATACTCAATATTTTTGTTATAGGTTTACATGTTGTACTACATAACTGTTATTATACGAAATTGTGTTAGTTCACGTTTGCACTAGTGCCGTTTTCATTCTCTATTAATACATGACTTAAATATAAGTTTTAAAAGTTATATTGCTTTACCCTCGTCTTTTACGTTATATCGTATTATTATAAGTTATGCTACTACGCATGTTTTAATCTATTAACATCAGGATATTAAAGCATTATCAGTTATCGTGTACATAAATAATATGTAAATTAAAAGAAACACCAACATAAATTTGACAACCCAGTGACAACAATTGGAAAAGGCTGAGGGAAAGGTGCAGAAGTTAGACAAGAACTATTTGATGATTAGTCAAGAACACCACACATCTGTGGCGTGATGTGTCGTGTTATGTGTTGTGTGATGTGTTGTGTGATGTGGCGTGTGATGTTTCGTGTGATGTTTCGTGTGATGTTTCGTGTGATTTGTCGTGTTATGCGGCGTGTGATGTGGCGTGTGATGTGGCGTGTGATGTGTGATGTGATGTGTCGTGTGATGTGTCGTGTGATATGTCGTGTGATGTGTCGTGTGATGTATCGTGTGATGTGTCGTGTGATGCGGCGTGTGATGTGGCGTGTGATGTGGCGTGTGATGTGTCGTGCGATTCGTGGACCACGGTTAGGCCTACTTGCGCATGCTATGGACACGGCAGTCAGCAGAACGTGAATGGTAACAGCGTAGATAAATGTACCTATTGTCAGACAATACCATCTACCGGACACTAAGATACTCAGGTATGTAAATCTGGAGACACTGAAAGCAAGACGGGACAGGCAGCCATTGTCAAAACATATTTCGATAAGATTAAAGTCGGCACATACAGATTGAACCACCTGCTGTCTGACAAATGTGACATTAAACAGCGTGATGTGTACCTTTTATCAGTAACCCGAACGAACAGATATCGTAGCTCTTTTATACCGAGGGGATAATAACACGGCCAACCAGCAAGAAGGGACTGTATTAAGAACTATTAATGCTCTATGGCATGTCAATGTATTGATACTCTATGACATGTTAATGCATTAATTGCATTTTATTGCATGGTATGAATCCAAATCAGTTGAATAGTTCTGTTCATAAAACCTGTGTTATTATTGCTACTACCCTGTTATTCTCTTCTTGTGCCTGTCGTCAGGGGTGAGGTTGGCCATGGTTACTGACATTTGTTCTTCGTCTTTTCTTTCCTCTCTTAATTTTTCTTTCACTTCATGACATGAACTTAACCAATTGACATCAGGTCTTCATGGGCCGCGATGGACGAACATTATTATAATTTATCTCACTGCGTTCTCTATCAACAGTCTCCAACTCCTTCTATCTTCTGCTCTTGTTCTCCATTCTCCTCCCACTCTCTCCAGATCTCTCTTAACGGAGTCCTCTCGTCGCATTCTCGGTCTTCCTCGCCTCCTTCTCCCCCCCTCCCTGCCAATGTTTCAACTCCCATTCTTTCCACATGTCCGTCCCATTTCAGCCTACTCCTCACCAGTTTCTTCTTAAAACTTTCCTTCCCTCCAACCTCCACTCTCAGTTCGTCCCGTCTTCTCTCATCCGCTCCCACTCACTCCCAACATTCTTCTTATCCTGTTGTTTTCTCCTCACAAACCCGCACCTTTTGTTGTTTCTCTCTTAGTGCCATACATATATGCCGGAGTACCACACGAGGGAGCACCTTTCCTTTAAGTTTACGCAATATCCATCTGTGTCCCATCACCAGGCGATTGATCCTGCTGTAATCCTCCTGCGAATTTCGGTGTTCGAATTGTCATCCCCACATATCGCTTCACTCAGGTAGACAAAGGTGTCTCTTTGTTTAAGCTTCTTCCCACCCAGGTGTATGTCCATCTCTTTCCTTCTCTGCTCCGCCCACATTACCTACGTCTTCTCTAAACCTTGAAAATTCAAATAAAACAACAGAAGAATGAGTGGCGCCAACTAGTGTCAAGCTTAACGTCATTTCTTTAAATTTATGCTTTATGACGTCGTTTAGGAAAAATTATTGGTGTCTTTGTGACGTCACCGGTCTGTCCTGTGTCGGGGTCCCAGATTCGGTACGAATCTGCCGAAACTGCTATCGCGGCGGTAGCGGGCGAGGATTGTCCGTTGTTACTAATATAGTTTCCGTTAGTAATACAGCAAATCTTTCAATATGATTGTTATTATGCACATTTCAAATAACATGTATAGGCGGTATGCGCAGTGAAGAAACTCGGCCGGCGTGTGACCTATGTCACCAACGCTACGTCAGAGCAGATAAAAGCAGACATTGCGCTTGCGCGCGCATGCGGGGTATGCGTTTTGGGAAATCTGAGCCCGGCTGAATCTGGGCCCACGTCACCGGGATGCCACTAAATGTCCAGTAACAGGCACTTTACCGTAGGTGGATGTGACAAAGTGGTGCTTTAACAAGGATAAAACTGAATGTGAGGCAATATAAGGCTGGGAATGTAGCTGTGCGTTGAAATAACAAACATGACAAATATCGCGTAGGGCTTAAATAGGCAATTGTTTGTTGTATGCTAAAGAATTGTTCCTTTGCCACCTCAACCGTGAGGTTGAATTATCAATGTTGTTAAATTATTATGAAACCTAGACAAGTTTGTATTTCTTGATGATTTTTTAAAACGCAGCCGAACTCGACTTTGCAAGGAAAGAAACTGTCTTTGTTGTTGTTCCTCTTATTATTAATATTATTATGATTATCCTGAATTGTGCAAGAATTGATCATAAATTGACACACATGTTTCGGGTTTTCTGAAATAGCACCAGTTTAATCAAAACTATACAACGCAGCCCAGAATAACTGTAGAGCAGCACAGTGTGGACACGCCATCTTACGGATAGTTTTGAACTACATTATATGCGTGGCTATTTTTAACATTTTGATGGGCCAGCATGTTCAGATCTGCAAGTATAATATATACATATATATATATATATATATATATATATATATGCATTATGTATATATATATATATATGCATTATGTATGTATTATATATATTTTATATTATATATATATATATATATATATATATATATATATATATATATATATACATATATACATACATACATAATCATTCAACATACTTAAAACATTGGTATTACGTGGTTTTGTAACCTTTTATTTGTCTTACTGTTCTTCTTATTATTAGTGTTTTTATTATTTACACGTATTGTTTCATATTATTTTGTTACGAGTCCTATTATAAATTCGCTGGTTTTGTTGTCGCTGGGTGTACAACCGTACGAAACAAAATACAATACAAAGTCACATTCATGTTTTTGCACACCAGTAATGGCAATATAACAATGATTGATGATTTTGTCAAAACAATACATTTGACAATTTCCAATCTTCAATCAGAGTTTAGTTAACAATTAAGCTATTACTCGGTATAGTAAAAACAACCTTAAGTCATCAATATCATTACATGTGGAATGTTCAGTAACATGAGCGTTATGATGACACCCATAGCTCATAAATGATACTGCATCATTCTTGTACCGCATTTGATCATATTTCAGTCCCGTGCGTAAATCAGACAAATGGACATGGAATCCTTTCGTAAATATGGCAAATGGACATGGAATCATTTAGTAAATATGGCAAATGGACATGGAATCCTTTCGTAAATATGGCAAATGGACATGGAATCCTTTCGTAAATTATAAATAGGCAAATGCACATGGAATCCTTTCGTAAATATGACAAATACACATGGAATCCTTTCGTAAATATGGCAAATGCACATGGAATCCTTTCGTAAATATGGCAAATGCACATGGAATCCTTTCATCCTTATTTGTTTTCTTGTTTTCTCCCTCTTTTTGCTCTCCCTCTCCGTCTTAAGTGTGTTGTTTTCCATCGTTCTTCTTCTTTCCATTCTTCTCCGCGCGCCTCGTGTTTACGGTCTTCTCCCTTTTTCTTCCTTGTCTTCTCCTCTTCTTCCTTGTCTTCTCCCTTTTCTTCCTTGTCTTCTCCCTTTTCTTCCTTGTCTTCTCCCTTTTCTTCCTTGTCTTCTCCCTTTTCTTCCTTGTCTTCTCCCCTTTCCGTTGTTACTCATCGTCTCGAGCTCATTGATTATCAATATAACGCAGGAAACTAAAATGTATACGACTCCAAACGAATAAACTACACAACTGATCAAATGCATCACGTGACTACTCTCATAGATGTTTATCGAACCAGCCGACACTCAACAACATTGGTCACGCCTGTATAATTAATGTCATACACGTTTATCACACACCTACGAACGGACTGTTCCCACGTATCTAAGCAGAGCTGTGCTGATACTACTGATATAAATGTACATAGTTTATCATTTTTAATGTATCGCACATGTGCTCCTACCCTTACAGTAGCCACTTTGCTTGTCGTTTCGAATAACCTTATTTAGTCATTTACGTGCTTATGTTCAGCGGATTCGGAACATGACATTAATGTTATGTCGATGGCATACAGACGGAGTGGCTGTCGGCGTGTCAAATTAACTAAATACATTTATCAATGTCATTAACGTGCAATTGCGTGAACTCAATTAATCTTGCTGCTCGTTAAAGCTGGCTGGTCGGCCATCAATGGCGTCGTATTACTGTTTCTCCCTAGCGTCCATTTTTACCTCTTTGATGAGAAACTATCACCAGTTACTGATTGTTACCGGCAGAGGACGCTGCTTGTCTGGTGAATTCGTGTTGCCGGTGACTCTTGTACTCTTTACTGGACGAATCCGGACAAGACTAGTTCAGTTCAACGAATCAGTTAAGAAATAGTTCCCTGCATTAAGGATGAAATAGTTCAGGTTTGTTAGACACAGATGAACCTACCTGTAGGAAAGCGATCTACAACATTGCACATTCGTGGCTGCAATGACATTTCAATGGCAACTAATAAAGGTAGCCGATTTTGCCGGAAAGTTTGTAAATATAGCGGTACAAAAGGTGGATTTATGCGGAAGCATCGACCCATGGAAAAGTGTTATAATTATCCGACATATCCTACATACTGTTCACTGCGCGCAGTGTTTTACCATAGAAAAATTATTTGAGCAAGTAAGTTTTGACAAATCAGACAGATATGACCAATGCGGAAGCAACGCTGATGGCAGTGTCTTCGTAAGGTTCTGTTGTCGTAGAGCAGTGCAGGCGAAAGTCTGGCTGAACGGACGAGTACTTAGCCGGACGGAGGAATGGTTAGCCGATGGGACATGCATTTGGCTGAACGAGTACTTGGACGGGTAGAGGAGTAGGCCCTACTTAGCTCAATAGTTGGCCGATGGCAAGTGCATCTGGCTGAAGGAATAGGTACCTGGCCAAAAGGACGAGTACTTTGTTGTCGCTGCATGGGACACATTCTTGTGGATCAACATACAAGTACCTGGTAGAACGGACGACTGAACTGCCGAATGGCCAAGTACTTGTGACCGTACGGACAAGGGCCAAGCGGAACCGACGAGCACCTGGGCTCCTTGGGTACCAGTGATTGAGTACTGGTGTTGTGGTCACACTGGCGAGTATTTTGTTCAATTTGTGGGAGTATATCTGACCTAACGGTCGCCTTTATGACCGGGCGGACGGGTACATGACCGATTTGATTTAGCAAAGGACATATTAATTGCTGCTGCAGCTGTCGTAGGAAGAGACGTCGACACGCATTAATATTTTACGGCAGTCAGTAATCTGGCGCGGCGACAACGTTGGTGGCTGTCACACGGTTCAGATTGTGTCGACGCTGCTTCATTGTTCAGCATCGCCCGGTCGTCTACCGGATGCCCAATCCGTAATGATGACGCTTACGTCACGGCGTCACACCATCGGCGGGGGGGGTGTAGATGGGTCTTGACGTGACAGATTCTGTTGTTAGTAGTCAACGCGCGACAATGATGGCTACCGACAGATACTGGCAGCTAGACTTAGACAGGCAGGGATGACAAACGTTTTTACAAAAACGATAACGTGATGTAAAGATTTATAATATGCAGACGTGCAAGCACTCGCACACATTAGTAATCACACACACACACGCACACAAACACACACACACACACACACACACACACACACACACACACACACACACACACACAATACACAAAAACACACACACACAACACACACACACACACGCGCGCACACACGCACACACGCACACACGCACACACGCACACATACACACGCGCGCCCCACACACACACACGCGCGCGCACACACACACACACACAAAAACACACACACACACATACATACATACACACACAAACGTATTTACATACATACATACGTGCGTACGTACATACGAGCAGACATACATACATACATACATACATACATACATACATACATACATACATACATACATACATACATACATACATACATACATACATACATACATACATACATACATACATACATACATACATACATACATACATGCATGCATGCATGCATGCATGCATGCATGCATGCATACATACATACATACATACATACATACATACATACATACATACATACATACATACATACATACATACATACATACATACATACATACATACATACATACATACATACATACATACAAACAAACAAACAAACACACACACACACACATACACACACATACACACACATACACACAAACGTATTTACATACATACATACATACATACATACATACATACATACATACATACATACATGCATACATACATACATGCAGACATACATACATACATACATACATACATACATACATACATACATACATACATACAAAACATACATACACACACACACACACACACACACACACATACATACATACACATACACACACACACACACAAACGTATTTACATACATACATACATACATACATACGTGCGTACGTACATACATGCAGACATACATTCATACATACATACATACATACATACATACATACATACATACATACATACATACATACATACATACATACATACATACATACATACATACATACATACATACATACATACATACATACATACATCACACACACACACACACACACACACACACACACACACACACACACACACACACACATGGCAATTATTAATTAGGTTCGGTTTATATATATTTCATGGTCTAGTACATTTTGAACGGAAGTGCAGGTCGCCCGTATTGCAGTGGAGCGTGAAACCCATTGTACCGTGACAACAGGCGACGCATCAATCTCACTCGTGCACCGCTCTCGACGACAAAAAGTCAACTACAAGTGTCGGTACAGGTGACTGGGGAACAAGGGAATATCCGCGTACGTCACCACTAGTTCCGTGTAGAAGTCTATGTACGTGTTAGTTAGCAACCCATTTATCGATTTGCCAGTGGTAATCTGATATTGCGCTGATCAAATTAGTCATGTCATCCAATGCGTACAGCATGCAATTTTGGCTCGTAATTGCCATGACCGGAGGGTACAGCAAATCACTTTGACCCTCTATAATATGTTACTGTCATTTCCTTAGAGACCTCGATCTATCGATATACTTACATAGTTATATTCACTTCGTTCTGTCGTCTCCGTGGCATAGTCATGTCCACATTCCCACCAGTGTAACTGTTCATGTTTTGTAACATTATGAGTAAACTCTATGGGAACATTTGAACATGTCCTCACAGCCTTTGCAATCATTTAATTATTTTTGTGTGCAGTCCAAATGGGTTTATGTGTGCGATTTCCCGGTATTCCTGTTCAGTCGAACACATCTCGACTTCTCTACGAACGGTCCTGTCTTGCTGCACTCGCACACAACTGTCCACCAGTGTCTAGAGCCAGGTACGCATTAACACAGTTGAGTGAACTGGACCAAAGCCGAATGAATACATTTGCCCGACTTTCGACACAACAGCACATACTTTAATCCCGCGTCCTCTCGATGAGGCGGCTGCTCTGGGTAATTTCGCCTTTCAGTCGAAAAAGCAACGACACCAATGCGCAACGCTTTTTTCTACAGTTGCAAGCGGAAGCTTAAAACGACTTAAAACGGCGGTGTTTTCACGGAAGATAATTTAAGTAGGGTGTTCCCCTGTATGCATTCAATCCATTACTACAGTTAATTTAGACCATGCTGTCGTAGTCATGACAACACGTGTTAGTAAAATAATGACTGTGTGACAGCCACAAATGTATGAGATCATTGTTATCAAGTTATGAAAATAATGTTTTATGTCGTTCTTTTCATAACAAGTTTCAACGCCTTCTGCCACGCCAGCTGGAGATGACAGTGTGAGCACGATGTAATGGCTGTTTGTGTCTTCTCCCATTGGTAGTGTCTTACTAACATCGTATGCTGTGTCGTTGTCGTTGTCGTTGTCGTTGTCGTTGTCGTTGTCGTTGTCGTTGTCGTTGTCGTTGTCGTTGTCGTTGTCGTTGTCGTTGTCGTTGTCGTTGTCGTTGTCGTTGTCGTTGTCGTTGTCGTTGTCGTTGTCGTTGTCGTTGTCGTTGTCGTTGTCGTTGTCGTTGTCGTTGTCGTTGCCAGTGCCAGTGCCAGTGCCAGTGCCAGTGCCAGTGCCAGTGCCAGTGCCAGTGCCAGTGCCAGTGCCAGTGCCAGTGCCAGTGCCAGTGCCAGTGCCAGTGCCAGTGCCAGTGCCAGTGCCAGTGCCAGTGCCAGTGCCAGTGCCAGTGCCAGTGCCAGTGCCAGTGCCAGTGCCAGTGCCAGGGCCAGGCAACGGCAACGGCAACGGCAACGGCAACGGCAACGGCAACGGCAACGGCAACGGCAACGGCAACGGCAACGGCAACGGCAACGGCAACGGCAACGGCAACGGCAACGGCAAGGCAAGCGGCAACGGCAACGGAACGGCAACGGCAACGGCAACACGGCAACGGCAACGGCAACGGCAACGGCAACGGCAACGGCAACGGCAACGGCAACGGCAACGGCAACGGCAACGGCAACGGCAACGGCAACGGCAACGGCAACGGCAACGGCAACGGCAACGGCAACGGCAACGGCAACGGCAACGGCAACGGCAACGGCAACGGCAACGGCAACGGCAACGGCAACGGCAACGGCAATGTCATCAAGTTAACTGAAATAAACTGCACTTTCATGCTCTACAAATGTCTGTGATGATATTATCGTCTGTTGGCGATTTAAAAAAGCATTGACGGCTTCAATACCCGTGTCCCCTTCGCGAATTTGTCATGCTAACTATAGACGCTGGGTAGACTATGAAGGCATGGTTGTAGTGTTGAAATTGGTAGTCATGGATCCGTTGTGTTGCTACACAGTGAGTTGTCGTTTCTCCTGTCCCGGGGATTCGTAGTTTTATTTGGATAACCTTTAAATGGGGTTTCAGACTTTAGAAATGTAGACGATACATCTCAGGTACATAATGGTCGGTGTTTCTTGTGCTACTAATTTCGTCGGTCATCGTTGCCTGTTGTGCAATCGAGTTACCACGTTTGCCATATGTGACCAGTTCTATAGGCGCTACATAAAAACGTCCCGTTTTCACTTTGTTTGCAGCAGCCTGCTGACATCTAGTGGTGATTTGTAGTTGTTTTTAACTGAAGCCGACACTGTTACACATTTATTTGCATACACCACCGGCGTGCAGCACCAGGCAGGTGTTAACCCCACGCCAGGGTGAGTACTGAGTACGGCGTGTCGCAGGCTTGCTCGCGAGTGTTGGCAGTGTGGCGTCACGTCTGCTGTCAATGACCTTTTCAGGTTGAGATCAAAAAGGGGTTAGATGGCACTTTAATTTAGGCTTGACTCATCCACAGACACGCCTGTTCCACGTGTGTCTTCTTTTGTGTTTTTACACATGGAATGCTCGCGAAGTTGACACTACAAATTGCGCTGTATATATATATATATATATATATATATATATATATATATATATATATATATATATATATGCTGTCAAACAGAGTTGCCGAAATAGGGTAGGTAGACTAAGATAGCGACGTATAACGTCAACATTCTACTAAGAGATGAACACATACAAGAACTCGAAGAATAACTTAGAGAAACCAGGTTGGTGTGGGATGTAGTCGGGATCGGAGATGAGAAGATGAGACGAATATATCACTACCTAACAAAGCGGCCGCCTACCGTACCATTCTAAGGCAAACAACGGCCAAACAGGAATAGGCGATGGAAAGACCATATTATAGTGAGGGTAAATATCATCAGCCCCAGAGTACTAGAATTAGTTTTGTACGTAGCAAAGCGCTACAAATTAAAGATAGTGCAAGTATACGCACCAACAACTTCATACTAAGAAGAAGACAAAATAGCTTCTACAACGACGCCGATGAGACTTCAGGGAAACCAAACGTCGATAAGACTTTATGGAAAAGAACAAACCCTATGGAAATGGCAACGGGCACATTTGGGCTCGAATTGAGAAACGAAAGAGGCGACACCTTGGCAGAATGGGCAACATCGAGAAAGTACAAAATCGTGAATACCATGTTTTAGAAGAAAGTAGGGAGGAGATGGACGTGGAAAAGCCCAAACGGTGAAACGAAGACCGAAATTGAATACATCCCAACAAACAGGCCAGACATCGTCACAGACGTAACAATCATCAACCAAGTCAACATTGAAAGAGACCACAGAATGGTTATGAGGATCATCAAACTGGACGTAGAGGAGGAGAGGAAAAATGATGACCAAGAGGCCATCAAGACTAGATGCCACACGAATAGGATCACAGAAGATCGAATTCCAACTCGAATTGAGAAACCGATTCGAGACACTATAAGGACTAAACGGGATCGACACCATCGAAACCATCACAGACATGATCCAACACAGCGCGTCTAGAGTAGCTAAGGCAAACAACAAGCCACTGAAATCGAAGGTGTCGTCACCAACACGAGCCCTAAAGACGAAACGGCGAGATATTGTGAGAAACGGCGACGATAAATAATGAATAGAGTATATACAAGACCATCAAAAAGAAAGCAACAGAGGACATAAGGAAATACAACCAAGAGATCACATGAGAAACGAGCATTACATCAAACACCCTGAGGAAAGTCAGAAGAACGCAGAAGCTAGACCAAGACAGATTGACAGAGAAATACATGATCAACACAAGATCATAGAAAGAATACAGGAATTCTACACCGAGGTACACAACAGTGAACAGAGTACCATAATCCACACTGACCCAAAAGAAGTACTAGAAATAACACCATGGGAGGTGGAAGCAGCACTACGAGATATGAAGAATGGGACAGCAACAGGCAACGACCGTAATTTTATAAACAACGATACATTGAAAGCAGGAGAAGATACAATTTCGAAGACACTTGCTAAGCTGTACACTAAATGCTTATCAGAAAGACGAATACCCACAGCGTGGAAGAAGGTGATAACCTTCAAGAAGGGAAATAAGAAAGACTTCAATAAATACAGACCGATATGTCTACTATCAAACATCTATAAAGTACTCACGAACGTACTAACTAAAAGGCTAGAGAAGACACTCGACGAGAACCAGCCACGAGAGCAAGCTGGATTCAGAAGATGATACTCAACGACAGACCACATCAGACCACACCCACGTCGTAAACCAACTGAAGGAGAAGTGCAGAGAATGTAATATCCCACTCTGCATCGAATTCGTCTACTACGAGAAGGCCTTCGACTCAATTCAAACTCTACCAGTACTAAACTGACCTCGCTTCAAGAACAAATAATGTGTACATCGAACTCCTGAAGGAAATCTACACCAACAGCTCGATGACAGTCCACCTACACAAAGAAAGCAACAAGATCAACATCAGGAGAGGAGTACGACAGAGAGATACCATATCGCTCAAGCTTTTCACGGCAGCACTCGAAAGCATATTCCGGCGACTGACTTGGGAAACCAGAGGCTTGAAGATACCTACTACTCATAGGTACTTCCAGCAATGATATACGGCGCGCAATCATGGGCACTCACCAGCCAAGCAAAGAACAAACTAGCAACCGCACAAACAAAGATGGAAATGAGTATATTATACATCACATACTAACATAGGAAAACAAACATCTGGGTAAGAGAAAGGACAAAGGTCACAGACGTGAAGACGGAAGTGGACCTGAGCAGGGCACTTCAGCAGAATACGAAATAACCCATGGACAATGGGTATCACCACCTGGCAACCATACGGAAGGAAAAGACCTAGAGGAAGGTCCGCGAGACGGTGATGAGACGAACTAGACGACTACTGGAAGGCACCATCTCGCAGAGGACAGCGCAAGAGATGTGGAGGCGGCATACTGAGGCCTTCGCCCAACCCCGGGACACTATGGTTGCACAATGATGACGATGATATGCTGCCAACCCCGGAAAATAAACGTTCTCGTGTTATTCGAGTCCGAAATAAACACACACACTCGCTTCCACCTGAAGTACGTAATGACATTTCCAGAGCGACAGACCTCGTCTCTGAGATAAACATGCATGTTATGCAACCAATGTTCCGTGCTTATGATATATTTCATGATGTGACCGAGTGAGCACCCGAGCGACTCGGCGTGAATGTGGGCGTATTTACGGGCAATTTGTACATCGATCTCGTAGAATTACGTTTCATTCGAGATCACATTAATCAAACGAAGCATTGCATTATCTTTCGCGCGGCGCGCACCAGCATAAAGCGATATTAATGCGTCGTCGCTGCGACTCTGTGACAAAGCAGACGATGATGTGTTGGTCTGAGACAAGGTGGGCGACTATCTAATGTCCACGGACGCAGCTTCCGGTGCAGCTGCGGCTGAGATAAAAAGCTCGCGTTGAGTGGTCTACTCGCCGCAGACAGTTTTAGCAACATAACGGGTGAACTGTGTAAACTGGTTACTTCCATGTGAACAACATTTAGCAGGGGGCACACTGTGGTTTGTAATCCATTTCGCTATGGAAACGTGTGAATTCGAATAAGGTTACGTGCACTGAAATCCGACCCGGACAGCGTAGTGTTATATATCTTTATATGCTACTGTTGCAAAATGCTATACGCTGAAAAATTGCCCACTGAAAGCTTCCAATACGTTATCCTATCGTGTCATGATTACACCGTTATGTCAATGGTACCCGGTGCCCATGCCGGTGTGGTGGTCCCAGATTCGACCAGTCCAGGATTCGTCTAAACGCACATCGCGCATGCGCGCGCTTGCGCAATGATCGCTTTTATCTGTTCTGACGCGCTCTGACGTAGTGGCAACGGCATACGTCATGCCCGGGCCGAGATTCGACTAAATAACACAACACGTTCGAATGAGTGAAAATGATCACATAAGTTAATCCATTTTTATTTAAGATGTGCGTGATAACAATATTATTTCAATACTTGATGTATTACTAACGGAAACTATGTTAGTAACAAAGGCTCGGTACGAATCTGGGACCGCTACCGTCTTGGTCCCAGATTCGTACGAATCCTGGACTGGTCGAATCAGGGACCACCACAGCGGCGGTGCGCGTTGCGAAGCTGTGTCAGTCATGTTCGCAAGCCAGGGGCCGCTGTTTGCCGTGCAAAACTAGCCGTGGCAGGAATTAGCGGAGTGGAACTAGCAATTGACTTAGCCAACCGCGACTGCGTCAGCCGTGAGAACAGCGCAAATACCCGCCCCAATTTGAGGCAGGGTGGGGCAGAATTCACCCAAAATTATACATAACATAACCGGAGGGCAATTACACGTCTCCTGAACGATTTCATTGGCTCGTGTTAAATGCTGGGTTTTGCAAACGGACCAGCCAGGGTTACTGCAGTCTGGGAC
The DNA here is from genome assembly GCA_025642075.2 of Ridgeia piscesae. Taxonomy (NCBI): domain Eukaryota; kingdom Metazoa; phylum Annelida; class Polychaeta; order Sabellida; family Siboglinidae; genus Ridgeia; species Ridgeia piscesae. The sequence goes on along the minus strand of JAODUO010000748.1, from coordinate 240,726 downwards.
TGACGTGATCAGCAGCAGCGACCTCTGTCACGTGATGATCGGTTCAGTAGTGATCAGCGAAGACAAATAAGAGTTAGATTCAGCTAACTCCCGTACAATGGGCATGGGATCCGCCAGGAGTAGATTGTGTAGGCACCAACTTTGGCCCACGAGGAGGCCATTACATGTCCGACTAACCCCAAATCATGTACGCTGAGAACCATTTTTCCTGTGATAAATAATGACCGGTCTTTACTAACTGACTTCTTGTTAGCACCCAACACATATTGCTGACTTGTTAAAAGATGTTTTATTTTGTGTAAGTATTTGTAAGTAAACAAAACAGACGCATGCTGTTAAGTAGATAACAAAATGGCATCAAATGAAATGGGACATGTCTGCTGTATCAACAAGTTATGGACGCACACACATGCACATGCACATGCACATGCACTCGCACACGCACACCACACACACACACACACACACACACACACAACACACACACACACACACACACACACACACACACACACAACATACATACATACATCAACATATATATATATATATATATATATATATATATATATATATATATACATACAATATACATACACACACAACACCACACACATATATATATATATATATATATATATATATAATATATATATATATATATACATACATATATCATACACACACACGCACGCACGCACGCACGCACACACACACACACACACC
>JAODUO010000748.1:232500-235000 GCA_025642075.2 Ridgeia piscesae | reverse complement strand
GTCTGAGTACGAGAAAAGAATTAATCGATTAATGATGCCAATTCACCAATGACGGAACATCTTCTGGCAAACAAATGAGCCACGTCTCTAGTCTCACTAATAACAACCGGCGTTGATGGATCGTTAACACATTCACTTCATTCACAGAGCACCACATGAAACACGGGGACACGGCGACGTCGCTCATAGCGGTCGGACTGGCAACGATTAAGAAACTGAAACGAGTGTGAAGTGGAATGTCGTGACACGATGAAACGGAAAGAGAAGAAAACAAAATCATCCCAAACATAATAACGGGGCAAGAACAAACTAAGAATAAGATGAACAAGAACAAAACAAGAGTAGCACAAGAACAAAACATGAATAGCACAAGAACAAAACAAGAATAGCACAAGAACAAAACAAGAGTAGCACAAGAACAAAACAAAAATAGCACAAGAACAAAACAAGAGTAGCACAAGAACAAAACAAAAATAGCACAAGAACAAAACAAGAATAGCACAAGAACAAAACAAGAATAGCACAAGAACAAAACAAGAATAGCACAAGAACAAAACAAGAATAGCACAAGAACAAAACAAGAATAGCACAAGAACAAAACAAGAATAGCACAAGAACAAAACAAGAATAGCACAAGAACAAAACAAGAATAGCACAAGAACAAAACAAGAATAACACAAGAACAAAACAACAGGAATAACACTAAAGAAACATTTACAGAATAACACAAGAACAAAATAAGAATAGCACAATGATAAAACAACAGGAATAATAATAAAGAAATATTTACTGAATAACACAACAACAAAACAAGAATAGCACAAGAAAAGACAAGACTACACAAGAATAGCACAAGAGAAAGACAAGACTATACAAGAACAACAGAAGACGAAGAAGGCCAGCGGTGGCGACGATGGAGACGAGCCTGGTCAATGTGTATCTGTTTGTTTATGTTGCATGATGCGCGCTACACGACATCACTTATTGGATTATGTTTCGCAGTCAACCGGGTCAGTTGTGATGAGATTACGTTGCGCCAGTGACCCGTGGGATTATCAATGTGCGACCGCTAACTTCCAGTAACAAAGTAGATATACATAGGCTTAGCGAACTTAAACCAATGCCCTGGCTGGTCTGAATGGTTCGATTGTCACGGGTATCTAAATTGTATACCAGAATAATGATGATGATGATGATGATGATGATGATGATGATGATGGTGATGGTGATGGTGATGGTGATGGTGATGATGATGGATGGTGATGGTGATGGTGATGGTGATGGTGATGGTGATGGTGATGGTGATGGTGATGGTGACGACGACACGCGACTACGACGCGACGACGACGAGACGATCGACGACGACGCATCGACGACAGAACACGCACACACGACGACGCACGACGACACACGACGACGACGACGACGACGACGACGACGACACACGACACGACGACGACGACACGACGACGACACGACGACGACACGACGCACGACGACGACGACGACGACGACGACGACGACACGACGACGACGACGACGACGACGACGACGACGACGACGACGACGACGACGACGACGACGACGACGACGACGACGACGACGACGACGACGACGACGACGACGACGACGACACGACGACGACGCGACGACACGAACACGACACAGACACACACACGACGAACACACTGACTACACACGACACGACGACACGACACGACACACGACGATCGACACACGACACACGACACACGACGCGAGAGACGTGACACGACACGATCGACGACGACGACACGACGACCGACGTACGACACACGACGACGACGACGACGACGACGACGACGACGACGACGTGTTGATGTCTGATCAGATGATGATCATGATCAGTCTGATCTGATCTGATCATGATCATGATCATGATTGATCGTGAGATGTTGATGTTGATGTTGATGTTGATGTTGATGTTGATGTTGATGTAGATGTAGATGTAGATGTTGATGTTGATGTTGATGTTGATGTTGATGTTGATGTTGATGTTGATGTTGATGTTGATGTTGATGTTGATGTTGATGTTGATGTTGATGTTGATGTTGATGTTGATGTTGATGTCTGACATGTTGATGGACATGGACATGGACATGGACATGGACATGGACATGGACATGGACATGGACATGGACATGGACATGGACATGGACATGGACATGGACATGGACATGGACATGGACATGGACATGGACATGATGACGATGAAGATGCTGAAACTGAAGAAAAAGAATATGATGATGATGAAAATTATGATGACGAAAGCTGATGATATGATGATTATTGTTATAACGACAATAAAGATTGCAATGAATAATTCTGACTGTCCGAAAAAATAAAATTTGAAAGACTTTGTCTCAACAAAAATCGACAAGAAAACTTACATGAGTGCGTTGCGAAAGAACTTCTCTGTGATGTAATACTGACAGTTAGAGTTCTCGAACGCCAAATAGAA
>JAODUO010000748.1:222500-225000 GCA_025642075.2 Ridgeia piscesae | reverse complement strand
CACACACACACACACACACACACACTCACCTCGATGTATTGTTGAAGTTCTTGCACGTACTCCATGCGTCTGTTCGTTGTTTCGCAGTTTGATACAAACCAGGCCACCAACTTCTTTTTACCGGCCGCGAAGTCGCGCGGGGCCGTCTTCGGTAGTTCACTGCACAAAACAGTTCAACGTTCAAACTCAGTACAATCGCTACTCGCTGCACGCGAGCAAATTGAAAGGTGGATTCAGGTGTGTTTTTCTTGCGTTACGTAATCAGACAACACGCCGAGAGGATGATTGTGTTGACGCAGTATAAAGACGTACGACATGAGCGAACCGGACAGAAAGAGAGACGAGATCTAAGAATATGGCGTGACACGTAGCGATAACTTGTCCAAACATGGAATGCACCTCATAGAGAAATAGATGGTTGTGGTCGTGATTCACGGCCCGGTGCTGGCAGAAAAGTTTATTGTCGGCAAATCGGAAGCCACATGCTGGGGCATACTGCGAATGGTTACGTTGTCACAGTTTTATGGGTGTGTAATTTGTACGTAAAATCCTGGGCATTGTTATAGGGTAAACAGTCATGAATCAACGTCACGAGTCAGAAACTGGAGCCACTGGCAGGCCTAATGAGTGTGTCAGAATATTCAAAAGGCATGCCGAAATCGTGAAGTAATTACCATACGAGACACAACAGTATGACACACCGCGATGTGAATCCGTTTAAGGACGTTTTGCTGGTGTAAATGTATCTATTGGTCCGCAGCCTGGCCGGTGTTTCAAAATGTTGTGTACAAATTTGATATTGTTGCCTGCCCTTTGTATTAATGCAACTTTGAACGTAGCAGGCAGCTCTCCGCGTGTATACTCTACAGTGTATCAGTTTCCTATGTATGAGATTATAATTAGGCGGTAGAAGGCGGAGAGAAAGACCGGATGTACGATGGTAAAGCAATGTCAATGGTATTCTCGGAAGTGCAGAAATGAACAGGCAAAAGTGGGAGACAGTAAAAGTAACTTCTTTCTGACATAACTCACGATTGCTCAAAGCGCCTTACGCTTTACTCCCCGGCAACCGATCGCCGATCTGGACGTCTCTCGGAAGTATCCAACCACGCTGTAATTAATGCCGAGACTACTTGTACATAAATATACCCCACTGTCTAAGCTGAGTGAATTGGAGCAATGTAGAGTGAAAAAACATGCACAAGGTTTGACATGACGTCACAGGAATTGAACCCGGGTTCTCACAGTCGTTTCTGCGAAGAACATTTGTAACAGAAGATGAGGACAGTTGGGAGAGTAACGCCCCCATAGCGGCAGGGCAGAGGGAAGGGAAAGGGGGAGAAAACAAACCTGACGTTGGCGAAGAACTGGAACTTCTCGTACGGAGCGACGATGGTCGAGTCCGGCCGGTACGTCGCCGTCCAGTTGACCTGATTCCGGCCGACCTCATATGTCCCGGTGTTTAGCGGCGACTCGAGCGCAAACAGAATCCAGGTCTGATTCGGCGGCCTGTCTCGAAACGTTGTATAGACGCTACTCTTGAACAGCAGCGCGTCGGCGCGCCGGAAGTCTGTATTGGTGACAAGACACGTGTTCACAGGACACTTGTCCCTGATGAACTTCTCCCGTCCCATCGGCATGTTGTCATCGCCGTCGAACAATGCGATTGTCTTGTACTTGTCCTTCGGGACGGCGGCCGCTGTGTAGCCGCGCGGAACGAACTTCATCTGAGCAGCTATCCGGTCGAAGTCGGCGCCGATCAGCCAGTGTCCGTCGTGTGGCCATAGCTTCGGGTATGACCCGACCGACGCCACTACGGGACCGAACTTGTCTGGACGGCGGTTGATGGAAGTGTAGCCATCAAGCACTGGCCGGGGATGTCGCCGCCGCCGTTTATGTCGAACCGGGATTTGTCGGACCGGTAGACGGACGGGACGGAGGACATCACCCGGACTCTTCCCGAAGCGCTGTGACGAGCTCTCGATGGTCGCCACGTCGTTGTTCTGTATGACGACGATGCACAGGAAGAGCAGGAGAGCGACGGCGAGGAACGCGAAGACGACGCGCCTCAAGTGGACCCTCATAGCTGTACCCTGTCGGTGTCCCGGTTATAACGACCGATCTCTTCGTCGGTGTCACAGCCGTATCGCGTCGCCCGCCGTCGCAGACAGGCGTGGGGGTGTGCGCAGTAGACGAGCAGTCAGTCACACGTTACCTGCGCGTCACCTGTCTGAGCGCGGCGCTTTGCCGGTATCGCAATAGCAGAGGCGCGCCATCGAGACAGCGACGAGCGATCGAGCGCCGTCACAAAACCGTCTCCCGTACGAAATCCGCTCAGCGCTCGCCGTGCATTGTGCCGCGGCCGACGGTCGTTAGCGGCGCGGCGCGGCTCGGCTCGTGTCCCCGGCCGTGGGACGGCGACTGAGAGCGCCGAGCCGATATTGACCTCGCACGCACGCTCACCTGTCCTGGGAACGCACAGGTGTGTACAGACGCGATC
>JAODUO010000748.1:132500-215000 GCA_025642075.2 Ridgeia piscesae | reverse complement strand
CACGCACACGCACACGCACACGCACACGCACACGCACACGCACACGCACACGCACACGCACACACAATGCCAGTGCATATTTACCTGCAGTCCACAAAGACGTCGTGAAGTGACCCTCTAAGACGTCGATTAGACGTTTACTCTCCGTCCTGTTTACCAGCCGCCACTTGCACACTCGATCAAAAACAGCCAAGATGTCAACGTATATTGGCTTAGGCACCTAAGGTTTTTTCCCGGCATTACGCTTCTTTCGTTCTCTTCTGCAAAGCCAAATGGGCGGCAATGTTTGAAGAGCCACGTCCACTTATTAAAATAGTGCAAGCTTTTTAGTTAATATAAATTGACTATGGCTGTGAAAAAACACACAAAACAGCTCATCCGCTTCTAATGGCAACAATGCATGAAAAACAAACATTTGTTCAGTTTGAATGTGGCATGAACAAACTACACGCGTGGACCGTTAAGACAAATTCGCTCAAGCGTGACCTATATAGTCGGTATAAAAAATGTATTCCAACATTGCGAGTCGACGCTTATGCGTATAGACGCTGCAAGGGACACGGTCACTGGGAGTGGCAGGGCTGTACGAAGGAAAGACGGGCTACTTGCGAGAACGGAGGGCGACTGTTTCGATGGATGACTGGATTATCCCTTCTAGAAGGAAGACGTAATGGGCACAGGGGAAGGAGATGGATGTGTTGTGTATAATAGATGAACTGGGAACAATTAGACGGTGCTGGGTTTGCATGCGTGGTTCAAACGCTGCATCCTGTTTTCTTCTCCAAATGGTATATTGTGACGTTGTTGACATGAATGAGGTGGGTAGGTGGCTCGGTAGGTCGAGCCGTCGGTATCTAAACAATTAACTACAATTATCCTCCTATGCTCTCTGCTCTGCGGTTAGCTTCACACACTGGAACACATGTTAAACACGGATTAATATTACATGTCGTTTGTCAGACAACACAAAGTGGCTCTAATCAAATTATGATGCGCGGCTTCAGGAAGCGACACCCCGTGACCACAGAACGACGCTATCGTAGCGTCCCACCAAGGGGCTGCCGGGCGGTTAACCTCCCGCAGTGGGCCCGGGGCCACTTTCCTCAGCGTCTCTCCTAAATAAATAACGCTCCCTCGGCCGCCATGACAGCGTCGGGCCCGGATGACTGGTCCCTTGGTGCAGTTAATGCTGTAACCACATCAACAGACTGCGCACGTCACGACAGCACAATACACGCCGCCTGTACAATAGTGAAGCTTGATACTGAAATAATGGATGAAGACGAACGCACGTGTATCTGACAGGTATTCGATTTCAAGTGAATATAATCTCGTTTAAAAAATCTACGACGTGCGTTTTCATGGAAATACCAGCCGCTACCTGTGATATCAACAACGCTGACAATCTCATAAATCATAAAAACCAGTATTAAGTTATAATGTATTATTTCTTCTTCATATCATCCTTTTCTCTCTCTCTGTCTTTCCCCCCCCCCCTCTCTCTTTCTCTCTCTTTTTATCTCTCTCTCCCTCTTTTTTCTTTCTCCTCCCCTTTCCCCATTCTCATACTATCCTATCTGTTTCTCTTCACCATATCTCCCCATCACTCTCTCTGTATCCTCTCTTTCTCTCTCTCTCTCTCCCCTATCTTTCAACTCCTCTCGCCCCCTCATCCTGTTATCCTCGACGTTATCTTTCTTCTTAAACTCACTCTGTTTCGTCGATCACCTTTTTCACTTCTTTCCTTCTCAACTTCAACTGTTCTTTCTTCTTCCATTTTTTCCCGTCCATTCTGCCTCTCCTGTCTCCTCCCTTTCATCCTCCTCTTCCTGTGGATCATCCCATCAACATGGACATCGTATCAGTACGTTGACCACTGCACAGTACCGAGAAACAACTACACGGCCAGCTACTATTATGTAAAGTAATACAACCATTGTTGTTGTAGTTGTGTGCGCGGAAGGTGTGTAATTGTTCTGGCGGGCCTTGACAATTATTACTTCCTCAAACTGACAACATCTGCGAAGCGCGCGATGTGTTTGTCGTGTAATTTTCCAACTAACTCGTTACATTAATTGGTCGTCATAGTCGAAACACAACGTCGCCCTGACAGCCTCTAACAGCTGCTGTCAGCGTCGCAGAGAAGAGTCTCAAGGACAATGATACCACTACAATCACAATGATACGGACCCAGTTGTTGGCCCCCACCTTCCTGGTGTCATTGTCAGCCCCGGTGTCATTGTCGGCCCCGGTGTCATCGTCGGACTCGGTGTCGTTGTCGGCCTCGACACAGCGACGCCGCCTGCAGTATAAGGCCAATGTGGTATGTAGTATGTACAGTGTCTAACACATTCTCTCTGGCAACACTGAGGAATTTCTTGAGCATTCAAAAGGCACGGCGTAGCGAGACACCGTACTTTTGAATTCAACGCATTCTACGCCATTGAGCTTGGGTGGCAATTCTGGTGATATTTACGCTATATAAGTCATTCCATTATTGTTATATTTATTCTCTTTCGCCCCTTCTCTCTATATTATTGTCTGTATGTCTGTCTGTCTGTCTGTCTGTCTGGCTGTCTGTCTGTCTGTCTGCTGCTGTCTGTCTGCCTGCTGCTGTCTGCTGCCTGCCTGCTGCTGCCTGCCTGCCTGCCTGCCTGCCTGCCTGCCTGCCTGCCTGCCTGCCTGCCTGCCTGCCTGCCTGCCTGCCTGCCTGCCTGCCTGCCTGCCTGCCTGCCTGCCTGCCTGCCTGCCTGCCTGCCTGCCTGCCTGCCTGCCTCTGCCTGCCTGCCTGCCTGCCTGCCTGCCTGCCTGCCTGCCTGCCTGCCTGCCTGCCTGCCTGCCTGCCTGCCTGCCTGCCTGCCTGCGTGCCTGCCTGCCTGCCTGCTTGTGCGCTGTGTGCGTGTGTGCGTGTGTGCGTGTGTGCGTGTGTCGTGTGTCGTGTGTGCGTGTGTGCGTGTGTGCGTGTGTGCGTGTGTCGTGTGTGCGTGTGTCGTTTGTCGTTGTCGTGTGTGCGTGTGTCGTTGTGCGTGTGTGCGTGTGTGCGTGTTGCGTGTGTGCGTGTGTGCGTGTGTCGTGTGTCTGTGTGTGCGTGTTGTCGTGTGTCTGTGTGCTGTGTGTGTGTGTGTGTGTGTGTGTGTGGTCGTGTGTGTGTGTGTGCTGTGTGTCGTGTGTGTCGTGTGTGTCGTGTGTGTGTGTGTGTGTGTGTGTGTGTGTGTGTGTCTGTGTGTCTGTGTGTCTGTGTGTCTGTGTGTCTGTGTGTCTGTGTGTCTGTGTGTCTGTTTGTCTGTTTGTCCGTTTGTCTGTTTGTCCGTCTGTCGTGTTTTGTCTGTTTGTCTGTTTGTTTTCTGTTTGTCTGTTTGTCTGTTTGTCTGTTTGTCTGTTTGTCTGTTTGTCTGTTTGTCTGTTTGTCTGTTTGTCTGTTTGTCTGTTTGTCTGTTGTTTGTTGTTTGTCTGTTTGTCTGTTTGTCTGTTTGTCTGTTTGTCTGTTTGTCTGTTTGTCTGTTTGTCTGTTTTCTGTCTGTTTTTGTCTGTTTTCTGTTGTCTGTTTGTCTGTTTGTCTGTTTGTCTGTTTGTCTGTTTGTCTGTTTGTCTGTTGTCTGTTGTCTGTTGTCTGTTTGTCTGTTTGTCTGTTTGTCTGTTTGTCTGTTGTCTGTTTGTCTGTGTCTGTGTCTGTTTGTCTGTTGTCTGTTGTCTGTTTGTCTGTTTGTCTGTTTGTCTGTTTGTCTGTTTGTCTGTTTGTCTGTTTGTCTGTTGTCTGTTGTCTGTTTGTCTGTTTGTCTGTTTGTCTGTCTGTTTGTTGTCTGTTTGTCTGTTTGTCTGTTTGTCTGTTTGTCTGTTTGTCTGTTTGTCTGTTTGTCTGTTTGTCTGTTTGTCTGTTTGTCTGTTTGTCTGTTTGTCTGTTTGTATGTTTGTCTGTTTGTCTGTTTGTCTGTTTGTCTTTTTGTCTGTCTCTTTGTCTGTCTTTTTGTCTGTCTTTTTGTCTGTCTTTTTGTCTGTCTTTTTGTCTGTCTTTTTGTCTGTCTTTTTGTCTGTTTGTCTGTTTGTCTGTTGTCTGTTTGTCTGTTTGTCTGTTTGTCTGTTTGTCTGTGTGTCTGTTTGTCTGTTTGTCTGTTTGTCTGTTGTCTGTTTGTCTGTTGTCTGTTTGTCTGTGTGTCTGTGTGTCTTTTTGTCTGTCTTTTTGTCTGTCTTTTTGTCTGTCTTTTTGTCTGCGTGTCTGTCTGTGTGTCTGTGTGTCTGTGTGTCTGTGTGTCTGTGTGTCTGTGTGTCTGTGTGTCTGTGTGTCTGTGTGTCTGTGTGTCTGTGTGTCTGTCCTCCCTCTTTTTATATATCTCCCTCCCTCCCTATTCGTCTCTCCCTTATTCTCCTCCTTCTCTCTCGTCTCCTTGTGGCTCCCAATTCACCTCTTTGTCACTCGCACCTGTGCCTCACTGCAACAATTTAGCTGTAGCCACTCACGCTTGGAGAAGGTCGCGACACGACCGTATTTATTTCGCGTTACATTCACCCGAACCACCTGCCCGAGACATCGGCAGCTCTCCGAAAGCAACTAAAAACTCACCGATATAGCTTACAATACCTGCCTTGATGACACCGATTTCTATTTTATGACACTGCTTGGTTTGAAATTGTTCTGTTTTTATCTTACCTTATGTATTTAACTAATCTGTATTTTAGATTTAGTCAACACATTATATTAATGTGTACTTATTTGTCCTAGCTTATTTGTTTATTTATCTTAGGGTATTTATTTTATCTTACCTTATGTATTTAACTAATTTGTATTTTAGATTTAATCAACACGTCATGTTAATGTGAAGCGCTTTGATTGGCATTTAGTTACTTAAAAAGCGAATTGGTCCGTCACAATACAAGTACGGTATCCCGCAATGTCATGCCTTTTGAACAGACGTTGTCAACACGCTGTCATTTAGTACCTACACTGTGTCTCTTTGGCTACGTCACTGGGCAAGAATGAGATGCCATTTCGTCGAGAGTGGTCCGTATATTCCAATGCGACAAGGAACAAATCGATCATTACATAGTTTAACATTCTCAAAGAATCCATTTAACGGAGGTCGAACGCGTCTCTCGCATTGTCGAACGCGTCTCTCGCATTCTCTCCCTCTCTCCCTCTCTCCTCTCTCCTCCCTCTCTCCCTCTCTCCCTCTCCTCTCTCCCTCTCTCCCTCTCTCCCTCCCCCTCTCTCTATCTCTATGTGCGTGCGTGCGTGCGTGCGTGCGTGCGTGTGTGTCTGTGTTACAAGCACGTGGATCAAATAGAAGGCAGGGGATGACATCTAAAACAACTACAAGACAACTCAATATATATGTCAATAAATATATGATGTATAATTTATTCTCAACATTCCATAGCAAGCAGATATCAAACATATTTATAAACAATCATTACAACCAGAGAACTACTTAATTGCCCGTGATTAACTAAACGCACGAATGCAGCATCAACACAGGACTTCTTACATAGTAATCGCTATATGTTATAAATAATATCGGATATCGTCTTGTGAATTTTCTGTTTTTAAAGTTGCCGGCTCAGCAAATTACCTTAAAACTGTCTGTTGTTAAAATATATAATGTAGCTCTAAATATGCTTCCGTCTCACTGGACAGCTTGCCTATGTCTACGCGCAGTTTCTGCATGTTGTGATGAACGAGTGGCAACGGGGACAGGTGACATTACATAATACACAATTGTCGCTGTCGTAGGAGTCGCTCAACGCAAAAACGCAAAGGAATACCAGCAAAAAAAATATTATTTATTATGTGTTGTCATTGTAACGATATCGTTTTCGGTTTTTTATTATTAAAATATGAGTTTGCCACGTAACTACACACCAATTAACATATGTCAACATTAAGCAGTTGACGAACGTTGAAAGCTACGTCTACCTAGGAAAATAACACAGCACCAGCGGCAAGAACGTTCAAAGAATATCACAGTTGGCTGGATAGACTTCGCCAGTCACCGCCAACATCATCAAGGGTAACTTTGGAACCTGCTCGAAGAGACAAGTCTACTACTAGGCTGGATAGACTTCGCCAGTCACCGCCAACATCATCAAGGGTAACTTTGGAACCTGCTCGAAGAGACAAGTCTACTACTAGGCTGGATAGACTTCGCCAGTCACCGCCAACATCGTCAAGGGTAACTTTGGAACCTGCTCGAAGAGACAAGTCTACTACTAGGCTGGATAGACTTCGCCAGTCACCGCCAACATCGTCAAGGGTAACTTTGGAACCTGCTCGAAGAGACAAGTCTACTACTAGGCGGAAAACTTCCCAGCACCGCCAACTTTTAAAGGAAGGAACCCGCCGAAGAAAAGTCTACTATTTACGGAAGATTGGAGAAAGGGTAAGGGTAACGGAAGGGAAAAATGTGCGTACTTCCAGCAATGACAGACTGTTAGGAAGGCAACGACCAAATTTGAAATAGACTATCTACTTCACGAGATGGAGAAACGGTATAGGAGAAAGGAGAGGGAGATGTCTCAACATCTTCACGTCTCCCTTCCATCTAGCAACCCCTGCCCACACTGCAACATGATCTGCAGATCTAGAATCAGGCTCTTGAATCACCTCAGGACACGTGACTAACCATTGGAAGACGTCATCCTCGTTTCGAGGGTCCGCTGATGACTGCTTGACTGGTGAATGTCTATGTTTCCGAGTGTGTTACATCTTAACCACTGTTACATCTTAACATCTGTCACCGTGTGTTATGTTTAACACACTTCTTGCCATCTTTGTTTGTGTGGCTGCTAGTTTGTTCTTTGCTTGACTGGTGAATGTCTATGTTTCCGAGCAAAGAACAAACTAGCAGCCACACAAACAAAGATGGCAAGAAGTTTGTTAAACATAACATACGGTGACAGAAAAGCAAACATCTGGTTAAGATGTAACACAAATGTCATAGAAGACGGAAGAATGAAAACCGCACATCACCATGAACAAACTATGAACACCGCACATCACCACCTGGAAACCTTACGACTGGGAACGATCTAGACTAGAGGAAGATCGACTAGATCTGAAGACGAGGAGACGAGTAAATGACGTCTACTTGGAGGATCGAGGTCTTCGAATTTGTCGGGACAGCTGGATGTACCAGAAGATGACTCCGGTATATTAACAGGTGGCAGCATTTCTTAGCTCCTAACATGGAAAACATTCAAAAACCGGCTAAGTGACCAGACTGTCTTCTCGGCGAAGCCAAGCAGCCGAGCGAGAGTACTCACATCGACTTTACGACCGCCATCAGCGGGTTGCACCGGGAATTGAATCTTCGCTGCTCGCCAGATGACGTGGGGAATAGACTTTCATTTGACTAAATATGTAGGCTCCCTCGTCACTGGCGAGCAGAGAAGACACAATGGGTGTAGAAATCCATATCGTACATATACTTTTCGGTTGGTTCTGCGTGGCTGCTCATCTAGGTCAACCAACCGTGGCAGGGAGGAATATAATTATAGGATGCCAAAAGCCTGCTTGGTAACTTCTGTGACCCACTCTACAACAATAACCGAACGAATCTTTAAGTTGTCGTCGACGTGCCTTGAGATAACAGATCTGCTAGCAAACAGTGGCCTGGTTCCGCTTGGCTGCACATGGCCACGGAGTGTCACTGATACCTCCAACAGCGGAGGTGGAGAACGTACTCGCTTAAGTGTCGCTACTTGTCCACCGGTGTCAGTCGTGTGTTTGTCAGAAGCGATGGTAGTCTATTTCAGGCTCGAAGCCTGCATTCATTATCCGCCACCACTGGCAAAATAATGACATATAATGTATGTAGTTGAGCAGTGGCGTATTTATGGGGAATTACATAATTGGGCTACACGCCCCTTCGACGTAAATTTAAATAACGCATTGCGCCACTACATGGCAAACTAACCACGCTGTTACTTGCGCGAACATGTTTGCCCCCACTCACCCCGTCCTACTAGATACACCCGTCCGCTTCTGGAATCAGTGGCGACGAACATAAATATGTAACTACAACACCTGGCCCGAGTTCGACAGCGCGTTACGTTACTTACTTGGTTACTTACTGACCCAGTAACCCGCCTGTGTCGCTGCACTAATAAAGTTTGCAGTCGACTCCAGTCTTTGTGTGCATATTTCAGGTTTTCCCGTCTATTCCTCAATGATGTCTCTCCATCTTTAATCTATTTCCCTCTCTTCTTTCACTTGAAGCAGTTTTGAGAGCCCGTTTGATTGCGTCCCGCGCCCGCTTCCTTATTTCATTATGGTCAAAAGATCTTCACAGTGACACACAAGCTGAGTAATGATTTGTTTGGATTTCCATTTTCCACATGATTTTAACAGTCGGTTTGGTGATGCCCATTATTTTTAATTGCTACTACCATCATTTCGCAATCATATGGCGTCACTTCCACCTAGATCCATTCAGGTAATTGTCTTACAACCTTCACTTTATACTGCAAAACTTAAGACTCTACGCAATAACGTTTTTTTAACCATAAGAAAGGAATGAAAAACGGCATTGAGACCTCCACAGCATTTCCGCCGCCGTAACCATCAGCGTACGCTCTGACGTCAGACGTACGTTGTTTGTTTCCTCGCCGAATCGGCGTACTACGTCACCTCCGGTGCAGCATCAGTGGCCGTGGCTCTCATTATCACTAGAAATTGAGTAACTTGTATTTTGACGTATGACTGAGCCATTGCGGTTTATGGTGTTTCGCGCCGCTTATGTGATCATGGAACGCCGCTAACGGTTGTAGCCTGGATTAACCAGACTCCGTGAGGTTGGAGCACCTTTCAGCCCGCCTGCTATATTTACGGGCTGCCGATGTAACCGACAGGGCGGCCTTACCCCAGAATATAGCAGAGACGCTGATTGGTTCTGAGGCCGAATTTGAAATAACAAATTACATAAGGATACCTTTTATATGATACCGTATTATAAAAAAACTATTCAAAATTAAACTTACAATAAAAAAAACACAAATTTGCAGTTGTTTATAAAATAGGAATTACGACAAGATTATCCAGGATCCGTGAGGTGGCAGCTTGTTTAGCCCCAGACGGGTAACATTCAAACGCCGACAAAGCACCAGACCGTCTTCTCGGTGAAGTCACGGAGCCGACCGACACATAGAAAATCGCTCATGTTTTACAGAGTTATTTCTGTACAACATCCTCCTTCATTGCAACTCAAACTACCAGTAAAAAACATACTCCAACACCGAAAACTGAATGATTTTTGTTGTTGCGCCTCTGAGCTAGAATATTTAAGGATTTAGGCGCTTTAGAAGTTTACAATTATTATACGAAGCGGCAGAAATATCTTCCACAATGCGTGATATTACAATTCAACGTTCCATCTGCTACGATGCCATTCATTCTCAATCAGGAAACACAACACAACCTACTCTACTGGTCCACAGATCCCAGGTAATGTTCAACAACAACGTCATCAATCATAAGTGACTTTACTGATAAAAGGCCAGCTGTAGATGCTAGGTAATTATCCCACACACGTCATAACAAACACATGTTAAGCCATTTAATGTGGCAATCACTCCTCACACCAGCCTAACACAGAACCAAGAAAACGGCTGAAAGCACAGGGCAGGAGTACAGACGTCAGAGGTGACCGACCCGGTATAAGACTACACGATGGACACACGACGGTGCCACTTTCAAATGTTAACAGTGCGATCCGAGTGACCAGCGGAATAATCGGAGTCAGAAAATAACAGGCTGCTACAAAGTTATTAGAAATAAATAAGCACAATTTCTTTCATGAAATTAACTTACAATAACAAAAGGAATATAGCACATTCTAATAACTGTATAATATATATCATTAACCGTATTTGCACATCTTTAAAATATAATTCTTTCTCAGTTTTTAATCACGGGTTGTGTTCAGCATGTTATACTTTGTATCGATAGCAGTGTAACGTGTGCATGCATACCGATCATTTTTTTTCAATTTTTTTTATGTATAAAATACCTATAGTGATCTTAATAATCTGCCACTTTGTAT
This sequence comes from Ridgeia piscesae, assembly GCA_025642075.2. NCBI lineage: Eukaryota > Metazoa > Annelida > Polychaeta > Sabellida > Siboglinidae > Ridgeia > Ridgeia piscesae. Next base: position 204,969 of record JAODUO010000748.1, on the reverse strand, counting down.
CCTGTTACTGTCTTTCTAGAACGACAGTGATCATGGTCCAATAATGGAAACTAATCCTACGGACATCAGCCTTAATCACAAACACTTTCTTGCAATCATTTGTCTAATAAATTCATCAGGAATGTTGCGCAAAGCTGTCGGACATGTCGCAGCAAGGACAAATGAGACAACAGAAACGGACTAGGAAAAACAGGCATTACTAATCTTCTACACAGTGTACAGCTACAATGAGTAACTTCTGGAATTTGACATGAAACAAAGACAATAGGATAAACATGTGTTGCGTTATAGCCAAGTATGGTCACGCTGCGAGACACAAATCTGTAAGTCTACATGCATAGCTACACAGGTGCATGCCGAGAAATTCACCGGTAAACAAGACCTTCTAAACAAACGTTCCTTTTTGTTCGAGTAATTGAACTCACTTCATATATTGCTGTCTGTGGACTTAACAGCTAGAAGTCTGCAGTCTGTGAATTTTACAGGTAGAAGTCTGCACTCTGTGGACTTAACAGCTAGAAGTCTGCAGACTGTGGACTTAACAGGTAGAAGTCTGCAGTCTGTGGACTTAACAGGTAGAAGTCTGCAGTCTGTGGACATAACAGCTAGAAGTCTGCAGTCTGTGGACTTAACAGCTAGAAGTCTGCAGTCTTAACAGCTAGAAGTCTGCAGTCTTAACAGCTAGAAGTCTGCAGTCTGTGGACTTTACAGCTAGAAGTCTGCAGTCTGTGGACTTAACAGCTAGAAGTCTGCAGTCTGTGGACTTCACAGGTAGAAAGAAGTCTGCAGTCTGTGGACTTTACAGGTAGAAGTCTGCAGTCTGTGGATTTAACAGCTAGAAGTCTGCAGTCTGTGGACTTCACAGGTAGAAAGAAGTCTGCAGTCTGTGGACTTAATAGCTAGAAGTCTGCAGTCTGTGGACTTAACAGCTAGAAGTCTGCAGTCTGTGGACTTAACAGCTAGAAGTCTGCAGTCTGTGGACTTCACAGGTAGAAAGAAGTCTGCAGTCTGTGGACTTAACAGCTAGAAGTCTGCAGTCGGTGGACTTAACAGCTAGAAGTGTGCAGTATGTGGACTTAACAGCTAGAAGTCTGCAGTCTGTGGACTTAACAGCTAGAAGTCTGCAGTCTGTGGACTTAACAGCTAGAAGTTTGCAGTATGTGGACTTATCAGCTAGAAGTCTGCAGTCTGTGGACTTAACAGCTAGAAGTCTGCAGACAACACAGGAAACGCCACTGTTAACCACAAACCAAGGCAGTCATACAAAGCCGTCTGGCACTACATCCGCCCTTTCCGTGTAGCTGGCCCCAACAACCCGACACATCTGCTACAACAGAGAGGGTGCCAGTCCCTAGGTTTTATTTTATTCATTACATTCTTCTGACTACAACATGCATGTTGAAGATCTACTGCCCACCAATTTGTGTTTCGGTACTTTATTAAGCTCCGAACAATGTTTGCAATTGCAAAGATTTTGCCTGCAACATGTTCAAACGGTAAACAAAACATCCAGTTCCAAAACAACACAGGTTGGCAACAATGCTGAGGCGAGCAGAGTTAACTGTAATAACCTTTGATGTTTAACTTTCCCACGTTCTAGACAGCAGACTTCCCGTTACAAATTTACGCTCGGCCAGAGCTGGCACCCGCCCTGTAACTGTGTCTCTGACTGGTCTACTACATTGAAGACACAGCAGTGTGGTTCTAACACGTCTGTATGATAAAGTCTTCACAGCCTGGCAACACGTGTGCTACGTCGCAGGCTTCACTGTGCGACTCTGTCTCTGGAGGTCTTTCAAGTTCTTGTACAGCTGCAACACAACAGCAAACACTGAGAGTGTGTCGTCACCAATTAGCATCACAAGACAACACCTATACTGCCAGTAACAATCACTTCGCATACACCGGCAGTATTGCTTTGTGTCATTACAATTTTGTTCAGGTTTCAGCGTAATGATACATTTGATTGTAATACAAGTAATCACGTTTATAGATAATGATAAGAGTCTACCCTATGTTTTTGGTGTTTTATAGAACTAGAATTAGAACCGATTCAGATTTAGTGTCCTTGGGGAATCTGAAATGCTCATGATGGCTGCTGATAAGTGAAAATATCTAGTACTGACCACGTCCACCATGTTACTTCACCGGAATATTTAATTTTGAATGAAATAGATGTTTCTGCACCTAAGGATTCCTGTGGGGCATATTGAATGCATCAGTGATGTCAGACATGATGCATATTCTGAACCAGTAGATCTCCTGTTTATGTAACCATTTGCTATATGTGGGCACATATTAAATTTTTAGTTGTTTATATATTTAATTTATTATAATGTATATTTTCACTGTTACAGCAGTGATTTTGGATTATCTCGATATACCTGCCGAACACTACCATTGGAATCCTCAGATACAAAAACTATTCAGACTCAAAAAGCTAGTACAAAGGTAGCAGAGCATGGGAATTAGAAAAAATATGTATTATTTGCAACCTTTCGTAGTGCAAATTCCTCATGGGTGCCAGAATGGCAACATGCAGTTTTTGATTCAGTCGACATTCTAGTTCTAAAACAACCAAAACCTTTGGTTAGATGGCACTGCACGGTTCAACCCAAAATCACTGTTTGATGGCAGGATTACAGGACTGATTATAAGCGTGCCGTATATTTTCTACAAAGGCGACAGAATTTGGCAGTGACCAACTAAGTTCCACGTTACCTTCTGGATCCAGTCTCTGTCTTGCAAGCACTGCTCCAGGATGTCACTGTGCTCCTTCACTCTCTTGTTCTTCAACCAATTCACCTGCACCAGAAACATCAGACATAAGAAACTTTACTGTCACAAAACATGTCAACTTTAAATCTGTGTAGAACCGTAGTCACCTCAAACATATTATAAATACACTCAAATGACGATATTAATTACTAAATATATTAGTAATTATACCAAAAATGAAATTCATAAAGGAACACACAGAAGAATAAAACATACATGCTAAAATGATAATTCCATAGACTCTATCATCAAGGTGCAATCCCCATGGCACAGGGGTAGAAAATGGGGTCTCGAAATGATCTGCCTTTGCATAGATATTCCCGAATCACTTGCATGAATGGAAGTTGTTAGAAGACACAGTGTGCCTCCCAGGCTTCACAAATTCATAGTGTGGCACCTGTGATTCTTATTAACCAAATAAGCTCTCTGCATCAGCTTGCATGAATACCTGTCACTCATTAGGTGGCTTCATGTAGCCATTTACTTCTCTGACAGAATCTTCATTTACCAGTATCAACACATGATGTGCTTACATATATAAAATAACTAATGTTATTTTATCAAACTGCTGCAACAAAAGTGAAATCGTTTTTTCTGAGGAATATGCAATAAACGAGGGACATCAATGAATTGGCTGCAAGACACCATCAGACACACGTTACTGGCATGACGGGAAAGATGTGTTGTCATTAGCTAGTAGCTACACAAATTACAATCCAAGATCTTTTGCTTCTACTCCTACCTATCTCATTGCTCTCGGTGCCCAGCCTAAAACCCCCTCTATTACACAGGCAGGGCTTTAAGCAGGAAAACAATTCTGCCAGTCACACATTTGTTGGTGGCCACGTGGATGTTAACTCGTATACATACAAGCCAGACGAAATGTGTCACAGGACCTGAAATAAACTACAAACACACGCCCGAAGCTAATTTACACCCATTTTCAAGGCATATCCGTGATTTCATATCCATGATTTTAGAAGACCTTTGTGCCTTTTTCTACCCATCCACCACCCGTCTAAAATGACGGGTGGATGGGTCTCTGCATAAAGCTAGGTGCTCCTTCCTCCCTGCCCCTCCCGTTGCCCTCAAAACTGTTGTTTAGCCTACCTTGGCGACACATGTTTGGTAGAGTCTGAACTTGGTGTGATGGAGGGAGTGGTAGGCCGTCACATGTAGAGACGTCATCAACCCCACAGAGAACATCTGGAAGACAGCAACATCCAGAGCGGTACTACACAGTGACACTCATCAGGCACTCTACTGGATAAGCACTACACAGGGCCTGTAAGTGTGTCCCGATACATGGCGAGACTCCCCGCGACTGGAGCTGATTGGGGACTGGACACAAGAATAATATTCTAACGACGGATGACAGTTATAGCTTCCGACTGATCAATACTAGGAAAATCAGGTCATAAATATCTTGCGTTATACCTTTTTATCTTAAATGTCCAATGTAATATTGAGTTTATCACACAGGTTATAGACATATAGCGATTTACGTAGCGGAGGCAGAATACATGATTTTAGGCTGTATGTGTCTTTTACAGGATTTGCATTTTACATTGCAGTACATTTTAGTTTCAAAACTGTTCGATAAGCATATCTGACAAGTTGTCTAAATGCACATAACCATAACACATGGATACATTTGCCCACAATCAGGTTGTGCTGCACGAAAGACGGCATTCTTTGTTACTAGTCAAGATTGCCAAACACAAGAACTAGCCACCAATGCCATGGCAACCGCCATAACAATCGATTAAAATGCATGATTTCCGTGATCATTGTTACCGGCAAAGTGTTCCACTGCTTCTGCTTGTAATAATCCTTCAGACAATATAACTATAAAACACTATTTGGGAACAGTTCGATTATTACAACCAAAACAAAGTCCTATATGTTAACACGGAGAATATGGACTTCATGCCCCTAAATGCCCCCAACCTCGTTTTCGACTTACTCAATTCGACTATTGTCTCAAACACACAAAGGTGTGTGTGTGTGTGTGTGTGTGCGTGCGTGTGTGCGTGCATGAGTGCATGCATGCAATCCAGCCTACATAAACAGTGTGAATTACTATTTACGCTATTTATACATTCATCAGAAAATTAACGAGACAATTTGGCACAAACTTTATTATGCAAGCAATCGAGCAAGCGTTTAGGTGAGAGCTAACCCCAATCCAACACCCAAGACGATTGTTACAGATTGACACCACTGACTCAGGGTGTCTGCGACAAATTTCCCATTTCGTTGATATCGTTTAATTTTTCCTACCCAGACACCAGGAAGATGTGACTTACAGCTTTTGGGACCGCTTCCAAGAGACATTCAAAACTTTTAAAACTGTCGTAGACAGATTCAAACCCTAGTACGACTCAACAGTCCAGGGCCCTGACAACAAGGTGACTGTGACTGCATCCCAAGGAATGTGTATATATATATATATATATATGTATACCTTCCGTTTGAGTTGTGGTAATTCATCAGCATTGGTCACCAGTGTGTCACGATCGTAACTGTTTCCCGACAACATCACCGACTTCACTGCTTCTTGATGCTGGTCCTCACACGCCTACAACAATTACACACTTAACACGCCTTCAACAATTACACACTTAACATGCCTTCAACAATTACACACTTCACTGATTCTTGACGCTGGTTTTTATTTTTTAAGATCCTGTACTGACCACATGACATCTCATTTGAGAAATTTAATAAACTATCTTGTATCTTGATCACACATGCCGGTAAAAATAACCCATTTGGCTGTCTTTTGAGACTTATCCCACATGTGTACAACAATGACACACCCAACACTGACTGTCTCCTCACATGCTTACAACAATAACACACCACTGACTGTCTCCTCAAACACCTACAACAATAACACACCACTGACTGTCTCCTCAAACACCTACCTACACACAATGACACCTTAAACAAAAACCACTGACTGTCTCCTCACACACCTACAACAATAACACCACTGACTGTCTCCTCCCACATACAACAATAACACACCACTGACTGTCTCCTCACACACCTACAACAATAACACACCACTGACTGTCTCCTCACACACCTACAACAATAACACACCACTGACTGTCTCCTCACACACCTACAACAATAACACACCACTGACTGTCTCCTCACACACCTACAACAATAACACACCACTGACTGTCTCCTCACACACCTACAACAATAACACACCACTGACTGTCTCCTCACACACCTACAACAATAATACACCACTGACTGTCTACTCACACACCTACAACAATAACACACCATGACTGTCTCCTCACACACCTACAACAATAACACACCACTGACTGTCTCCTCACACACCTACAACAATAACACACCACTGACTGTCTCCTCAACACACCTACAACAATAACACACCATGACTGTCTCCTCACACACCTACAACAATAACACACCACTGACTGTCTCCTCACACACCTACAACAATAACACACCATTGACTGTCTCCTCACACACCTACAACAATAACACACCACTGACTGTCTCCTCACACACCTACAACAATAATACACCACTGACTGTCTCCTCACACACCTACAACAATAACACACCATTGACTGTCTCCTCACACACCTACAACAATAACACACCACTGACTGTCTCCTCACACACCTACAACAATAATACACCACTGAATGTCTCCTCAAACACCTACAACAATAACACCACTGACTGTCTCCTCACACACCTACAACAATAACACACCATTGACTGTCTCCTCACACACCTACAACAATAACACACCACTGACTGTCTCCTCAAACACCTACAACAATAATACACCACTGACTGTCTCCTCAAACACCTACAACAATAACACACGACTGACTGTCTCCTCACACACCTACAACAATAACACACCATTGACTGTCTCCTCACACACCTACAACAATAACACACCACTGAATGTCTCCTCAAACACCTACAACAATAATACACCACTGAATGTCTCCTCACACACCTACAACAATAACACACCATTGACTGTCTCCTCACCCACCTACAACAATAACACACCATTGACTGTCTCCTCACAAACCTACAACAATAATACACCACTGACTGTCTCCTCAAACACCTACAACAATAACACACGACTGACTGTCTCCTCACACACCTACAACAATAACACACCATTGACTGTCTCCTCACACACCTACAACAATAACACACCACTGAATGTCTCCTCAAACACCTACAACAATAATACACCACTGAATGTCTCCTCACACACCTACAACAATAACACACCATTGACTGTCTCCTCACCCACCTACAACAATAACACACCATTGACTGTCTCCTCACAAACCTACAACAATAATACACCACTGAATGTCTCCTGACACACCTACAACAATAACACACCACTGACTGACTCCTCACACATCTACAACAATAACACACCACTGACTGTCTCCTCACACACCTACAACAATAACACACCACTGACTGTCTCCTCAAACACCTACAACAATAACACACCACTGACTGTCTCCTCAAACACCTACAACAATAACACTCCACTGACTGTCTCCTCAAACACCTACAACAATAATACTCCACTGACTGTCTCCTCAAACACCTACAACAATAACACACCATTGACTATCTCCTCACACACCTACAACAAATACATACCTGATTGGTTCAGTGATGGACTCACCTGGCAATGGTCTGATAAAGTAGAACTTTGGACGACGTGTATGTAGGGGTAATACTCCACCGCTTCCTGAAACAAAACAGTCACACATAATTTATGAACAATCCATAATTTATGAACATACGATAAACCTTTGCTGACAAGAGAAACAAAATAATGTGCAGGCTTTCATTGAAAAACATTTTGTACAATATACTGTTCAAATCGGCAATTGGTACATTTTAATGAAGTGTACTCAAGATGATAAACTGTGCTCTCACACAAGATCAGTGAGATGTTTTCAAATGGTGCTAACTAAAACCTTCACATACAATAAATAAACCTGATGCATAATACACAGAGGCTTTGGGATAAAACGAAGTATGCAATAATCATAGAGTAGATGACACCACATGTATGTGGTGAGATGGTCACCTGTAGGGTTAACTGCCTGATTTAATATTGAGATTACAGACACAGGCAGAGATATAATTAAAAATTATTGCGATTTACATAGCGCACATTACAGTATGTACAATTTTAGATCGTATGTATCTTTTTTGGGATTTGCATTTGACATTCTTATACACTGTTGTTTCACAACAGTTCGATAATCACTTATATCTAACAAGTTATCCAAATGATCATCACACGTACACAGTTGCCCCCAGAACAGGTTGTACTGCACAAAAGATGACATAGTTTTCAAGCCTATAAAGTTTAACCTATTTGCAGACGGATCCAGGCCATCTGAGATTACCACAGATTCACCAGTTGCAGACGGATTTTGTCTATAATGTTAACCTTCTGATATTGTGTCAAAACTGTAGCGAACTGTTCTGAAACAAATGATTTGACGCCGAGTTGTGGCGGGACTCACTGTGAATGTTGATGTCCAGTGAAGTACGTCTAACATGCGAGTTTTGCATTCCACCAGCGCCTCGTCTATGATCGTCAACGGTCCCATGTAGTAATCATCTGCAGACAAACATGTCTTTTAACACCACTCTTTCCAAAATCACGTCATCCTCAGATGTGTTTTAACACTGTGAAGACTACCACTAACATAGTTGCCTCGTCACTAGGAATTCACATTCTTCAGGTTAGTATTAAGGATGGGATGAATATTTGATTCGTATTCAAAATTTCAAATATCCGAATGTTTTCCTGCTATTCAATTCAAAAATTCGCAACTATATAAACGAAAATTTTCTTTCACGTCCTCTGCCACAAAATTGGTCTATGGCGATCTTTTACTTTCTGACTTAACCATGAAAAAGATTACAACCGCCAAATACTCCTCACATATCTTATATGTATACGTATACATACAGTAGGTAACAAAATAATATCACTGACATTACCTAAACAAATAAACTTAATAAAAACTCGCGTAATACTCGCCGGCAACGCGGTGTCATCGTCGTCAGTGGCGGCTATGCTTAGCTTACCGTAATATCGATATTGGGTTGAGGGGTCTTTTGTTAGCAGTGCGGGTTTAAGGGTTTCGGGTAAGTTTAGGATTGGCTAAAGTTAGTTTAGGCTTAGTTAGGCTTTGTAAAGGCCATTTATTTAGCGATGCCTGCAGTAAATGACCAATATAACAGTAAGCACTGAGCTCCACGTAGCCGCCGTAGATCATGTCAAGTTTTGCACAAGTTTGTTTTCTTAATTTAATCTTTACAGGAATGCAATGATTTAATTTTGTAACTTAGTGTGTGTATATGTACATAAGCTATGTGAGGAAAAGTTTGGTGGCTGCAAGAAGTAATTGTCATGGTTAGATCAGAAAGTAAATGAAAATAGATCGTGGTCACGATGCTGATCAACGACTCCTGCATGGAGTTGTGCCCATGGGCACAAGATGACGCAGCGTCCCGGCAAGATATCTTGACACCATTCAGTATTCTAATCAAATTTGAGGCCACCGAATATTCGTATTTGAAATTTTGAGGATATTTGATTCAAATAAAATCCAGATTCATCCCATCCTTAATTTGTATACCAAATATTCTATGCCCGGTCTGGGTTTTGAACTCAACACTGATGGCATGCCAGGCAGATATGCTAACTGCTGTAATGCCAATAAGACAATGGAACTTTGTGGTACCTTTTTCATTCTGAAGAGCAGCAAGGAAGCCAGGCTCAAGCGCTTGGCTCAGCAGGATCTGAATGTACACATCAAATGGCTGCATCAGCTGGTCATCATTTGTTGGTCTGTAAACAAAACAACCACGTTTATGTCCAAACTGCTAACTATTCAGAGGAAGGTTATAAAAAGGTAAGTTCTTATACAGTGCAGTATCCTCAAAACACTTCACAATTTCACTTCCTGGCAAACCTGTTCAATTGAACAATATCTTGACTTCTCTGGGATGCATTAAGTCATGCTGCAATTAAGGCACGATGACTATATATATATATATATATATATATATATATATATATATATATATACAGTCGCGCCTTGCTATAACATGCCTTGTTATGACATGATTTGGATATAACGCGGTCAGTCGTGGACATCGAATTTCTGCCGCCAGGGGGATAATGGGCACTACGGCTAACAATAACGCTGTAATTAACTGACACTTATTTTTATGAAGCCGTGATGTTTGTCTTGTACAGGTGTTTCTAGAAACAATTTAATGATATTAAAATTTTTAACACAGAAGTGCAACTGCATTGCTGAGTTCATTGTGCCTGTCGGCTTCGCGGCACCAATCTGATAGTTTTTCAAACCGATCTACTGTGTAACTAGCGCTTGGTTAGTGTGGTAATGCCTTAAGTGTTTGTTTAAAACGTGACCAATTCCTTTGATTGCATTTAATTAATTTTACGCACAGTAAATTTGGTGCAAAGCATTGTTTGTTTGCGCTGATATCAATCGCGTTTGTCTCCTGTTTCCGCGAATGGGCACCTTCGCCGGCTTGCAAATGGCAATTAAATTGCTTACGAATCGGGAGGTGACGAACAATAATTATGATACTGAAATGGCAGGCTAACAGTTATATTATGTTTTCACTAGGTCTACGAAAAAACATTTACTTGTGCGCAAATATACAAATTCATCAACTGCGTGTGAACTGCAGTAGCCTCGAACCACGGTGAATTGCATTATAAATCGGCACGGTAAATGTGTGATCTAAATTTATATTTTGGGTTTGACTGAAAGATGAAATCAAGCCAATAATGAGCGCAACTAGTATAGGTATTAATATTTGACCGACTTCGGCAAGATGTCAATTTATTTGTGAGTTTCGGCTACTGAGTTCAAGGTTATTTTAGACTATGACAGCAGTACTGTGTTATTGCTCCGTCTCAGTTCGCATCGCCAGACGAGGCACGTTGGCTCTGAATTTATTTCAAAACTGTGCCCCATTCGCAAGTTTTACTCAGTTCAACATTCGACAGTGTATATTATTTTAATGAAATACACATTTACGTTGGTTGTCAATTAGTTTTATAAATCATGCATAGACCGTGCAACCAGCATATTGGCTTCGGTTGCTGTTGTGGCGTTTTGGGGAATGGTGGCGCCCCGGCGGAATATATGTATAACGCGCCTCGTTTATAACGCGGTTCCATTTCGTGGATCCCAACTACCGCGTTATAGTGAGGCGCGACTGTATATATATATATATATATATATATATATATATATATATATATACACACACACACACACACATATATAGCAACCATATATAGCCAGGTACTCATTCATACAGCTGAGTGAACTGGAGTAATGTAGAGTGAAAGAATGTGCCCAAGGTTTGCTGTGTCAGCACAGGATTCACTCAGGGTTCAATGTTCCAGCCCTGAGTCACTGCACTATCCACAAACAGTACGGACATAATAAACTGGAATAAACATGGTACACAAACTTGACGGAGGTGCCACATATCATTTTGCCTGTGATGGAGACCCACAGCAGTGTATCGGCTCTGTTAACTGTATAATCAACCAAGTGATCTGTAGTACAATTCTAAGAAATGGAAAACACTGTCTATACAGAAATAATACATTTAATTTTTTTATCATGCTATGTACCTGGGTAGTAATTTTAGTTAGAAAATGCACTAGCCAACATTCCTCGTGAAATTACTATTATATCTGTTAACCATTTAGACAAACACATGAGCATTTGCAATATTATTGCATAAAAATTAAACTGGTTAAGTGTGACTGTGATGGCACATGGTCAGGAGATGAGACTGGTCAAGTGATATTATCATGGTATACGCACACACGCACATATCATGATATATGGCCACAAGGAGACATGAGAGAAACTGGCCATGCGTGACTGTCGTGGCATGCGACCATGAGGATACATGAAACTGGTGACAGTAAGCAACCATAATGAGACACGAGAAGACTCACTGTGGAGCGGGTGTGACATCAATGATCTCTACAGTGTCCTCATTCTCCTTCGACGCCACGTGTCTCACCGTCACACTGCGGTAGTTCGCCTCCTCCTGGCTGCCAAAGCTTGTGTACTGCAACCCACAGGCGGAACCTTAGTCGTCACACATGAGTGACTTTGTATATTCCATTACACAAAATCAGCATCTCAAGCCGGAGTGGAAATGTAATTGGCAGCAAGCAGTGTTATTCTGGTTAATCAATTTCACCAATGATTGGTTGATTAATGCGTCTGATCACTTTAATCTTATAAAATGAGTAGAGTGAAATGACCAGAGCCCACTTTGGTTTCATAAAAAAGACGTCACAGACATTGTAGAAAACAAGTACACTTATTGGCAAGTTTGGAAACTTCACGATTAGTTATAGAAATCAAAACGATTGCCAACACCCACAGGAACTTCGCTGCATCAATTATCTGTTTAATGAAATAATTCATTAACACAATATTTGTAAATAACCACATGAAATTATGTTTACACTAGAATCTCCATGTCTGCTTTGATAGCAGGAATGCAAAAGTGCATTTTCTTGCCGTGATATTCTGGTGAACGAACCATTGTCTGGGCGATATGCACAAGACGACCTTCAACTGTTTTTGGTTCGTATTTCTTTAGTAGTCGACTGACGTCAATTTTCCAGATGGGCTGCGACTTCCAGGCATTTCCCTTCTCCAGTTTGCTTTTCTCCACCAGAAACGTGCCTTTCTGTAAACATTCACCAAGCACCATACATTTAAGAAAACAGATATAGCTTAACCTGCCTTTGCCGACCCCTGTCTGTAAATGACGCTTTCGAGACCCCCAAATGACTGGTTTGCAATCTCCACCATCTGGTATCACTGATGTGTCAAGCATTTCTAACAATGTTCACTTCCGATAGGTTTTACTGTAATGTAATCGTTTAATACTTGTAAGTTCAATGTGTCGTATGTAAAAGTTAATTAAAATGCAAACACAGAAATGTCACACAATGTAATAAAATGAATTTTAACCCATTTTATCCGGAATACGATTCTAGTCGTAGTTACCCTTTTTATCCGGAGTACGATTCTAGTCGTAGTTTGCACTTGACACGGCTTCCCTGCACTCTGACGTTTTGGAATCCCATTGGCTGGTTAACACCGAATGACATCAGTATATCGGGATCACTAGGAAACTCATATTTTTCAACCAATCAGCGCCGTTCTGTGGGTATTTGCAGTTCAAAGCGGGTACCCCCAAGCTAAAGTGAAATCAAAGATGGCGTCGAGTCGCAAAGTTCGTTAAATGTTGACGTATTTTGAAGGATAACTCCGCTAATTTACTTCATACTGGTGATGACAAGAAGGCAGACAAGTGGATAGACGATATAAGATGGACGGTTATGGTATTTGATGCGACATTTGTCCGTGAAGATATACTTTGAAGCCATCGAAGTGGGTCAACCGACAACGGCATCCATTTCCGCCCACCTCGCTCCACACCGTATTTTTGGCGCCAAACAAAGTTAAGAATATTTCCAACGACGGTAACTACTTCATAAATAAAGTGATGTTGAACAAAGTTGTTACTTTATAGTACTTCTTTATTAGTTATAAGAAATGAGCCACAGAATTATATATCGTTGACAGAAAATATTTCAAAAATGTGCATAATTCCGCTCAGCGGCGCCACATGTTGGCGATTCAGTCGACTGACGTGGGGGTATTACAAAAATTTTTACATTATGAGATTATTATCCAAGATGTGTGGACAAGTTGTATACCTTTATTTTCAGCAGAGATTAATGCATAAAATAAACTAAACTTGCTCATTGACATGTTGCTTCCTTCATGGCGAAAATGTCGGGTGAAAAGTAATGTGACAAACCTCAACATAGGTTTGAATTTATTAGACATGTTTTGCCATATGCCACATATAATGATAAAACTATGAGTTTATCGATGCGACTATATAGTTTATTTTATCTACTTTCTAAAGGTATATCACATTTAAAAATTGATTGAGAAATAATAAAGTTATGTCCATTTTAAATGAAGGTCTGTCATTTTTTAATGCTGACAGATTGGTTTGAGGAAATGATCAGGAACTGGCTGCAACTCGTCTGCACTAGCTTCAGGATAAAATGGGTTAAAAGAAACTTATTAAATTAAATTGAAACAATTCTTCCATTTATGGCTTCCCAATATTGATGCCAGTGAATAAGATGTTCTGAAGCCTGTTGTCATGAAACTGTTGCTGACCTGGAAGCCTGGCAGTGCCGACACATTGGTGGTATCTACAGCAGCCGACCCTGCTGGGCTGACTCTACAAGGGGAGATGTGAAAGCTCAAATTAGACAAGACCCAGGTCAGTCTCAATTTACATCCACATCTAAGACACAGTACAAATGCCTAAAAACTGGTATAAATCCTTATCCACTGGCAATAATAAAGTCGTTATCTTTCATCCAAAGGATTGTAAAGTAATCCATCAATGTCTGGCACCTGATATACAAGCTGTCTATCAGTTGGTCGTCACTTGGAAAAAACTTTAATAACACAAAGTAAAATAACTTCACCGTAGTTTGATTTATGTCGGATCACTCAAATGGAGTGCCTGAAAGACTGGACAAAATACACATGTTGGACTCGAGAATCTGCAACTAGTTTCATATCTTATACATAACTGACCGTGTGATCTGATTCAAGTGAAACATATCGAAGGAGATTAAAAAAAAAAAATTTGCTCAAGACACATGACGTCCACACTGCTAAATCTACCATACCCTGATTTAGACGTGCTGAGTTTTGCCCGCTTTTTTGGTCGGCCTCTTTTTGGCCTGCTCTCGTCATCCGAGACCGACTTCCTCTTCTCTGTGTCTGTCGCCTGTAAACATTAGAATTATCACAACTGGAATGGTTGAATTCCATTCGTAACAGCTACCACCTGTCATAAAGATTAGAGAAATGTCTTGGGCTAGAATTCCTACAAAATATTCAATGGATTGGTTTGTTTTGTGAAGTTTATTTGTTTCAGTAATGTTAGTGATTTAATTTTATAGCCTAGTGTGTATATGATATGTGAGTAGTTTTAACAGTTGTATGTTGTCGTTTTCATAGTTATGTCAGAAAGTAAGATCGCCCGGTACTGATTTTGCAGTGGAGGGCATGAAGGAAAATATTCGAGTGATTTTCATTTATATAGCTGCAAATTTTGAATCGTGGAACAAGGTTCGAATATTCAAAATTTTGAACACGAATCAAATTTCGTCCCATCCTTAATTCACGATGCGCATAACAATTTGACTTGAGGAGTCTGACAAAAGGACAACTGTAAAATCATGAAGACAAAATAAATACCACAGCTGAAGGTTTCCAGGAGGGATCACTGTCCGAGTCAATTTCGTTCTCGTCAGAATTACTCAACATCGACACAAATTCATCAGAACCAGAATCTGATGTGGTACTTTTACTCTCTGAAACAAACAACATCATAATCACAAATTTAATAATACCAAACTTAGTTGATTTCAAACTATGTTATTGTAACAAAAATAACAAAACTAATATTCTGCAACCGTGGTAAGTTAGACTGTTATACATACTAGAATGCTCAAAACAGAGAAGACTTTTAGCAACTTTGTTAAAGATTAGTGTGTGGTGTGACAGAAACACAAGACTTACTATTTGTCTTCATCTTGCTCAGCCGCTGTACAACCTTCTCCTTCGCTTTCCGCATCGGCCGCACACGAGGGGCAACAGGGGGCGCCACAACATCGTCCTCCTCAGCGGGATCTAATTCATCATCGTCAGAGACAGAAGACTGCTTTGGTGTGCCACTCAACCGGCGACCAGACTTCTTTGGTCGACGTCCTCTTGCTGACCCTGCCCCTGACCTGGGACTGGACACCGCCTGCACTTTGGGCGTTGAGACCACAGTCTTTTTATTGTCACAACTTGCTGCTGAGTCATTCCCGACCTTCTTCGTGATTGTCACTGATGATGTTGATGATTTCTGAGTACTACCATCATCAGATGATTTCTGCGGCGTTGCGACATTGACAGTTTTCTCTGTGTCACTTGGAGGCTTTACCGCTGACTTTGGTAAAGGGATGTATTTTGGCAGCACTGGCTTCTTGGCGACAGTACTAGCTGTGACGCTGGACAGTGTCTCCTGCTTCCTGCCCTGCAGGAAACTAAGGAACGAGTTTTGAAATGAACTGACGCCAGGAATTGGCTTCGGGGCGTGTAGCACAGGCCTGTGATTGTGGTCTTCATACTGAGGACAAGTGTCTACATCGTTCCTTTTGACAGCAGGTTTTGTTGTAGCAGGAGTCGTCTTCTTGGGAACAGTCCTCACAGCTGGTGGTTTTGATTGGACGACAACTTCTGTCGCCGGACGTGCCGGTGTCGTGTCAGTCGTTACTTCCTGGTCTGTCACTAAAATGTTACTGTTACATGTATCCTGGGAAGGCTGGAGAGAAGACACAGGTATGTCTCCCTGAACAATAAACGTGCTGCCTTCTGCATTCAAAAGATACACTTGCTCTCCAACCCCCTGCTGCTGTGGCTCCACCTGCTGGTTATCATCATAAACAACCGCGTTGGCGGTGTCAACACCAGATGTGTCATACACTGTCAGAGTGTCATAAACTACTTCAGCGGGCAGAGTCAACTGGCCAGTGACACCGGCCTCGACCTTCTCCTTACTTTGGTCGCCGGAAGCGAGCTGCACATTGCCAGTTGTTGAGTCTGCAATAGCCTGGACAGTGACAGGACTGTCACACTGGACGCCGACAACACCAGCTGACACACCACTGACACCGGGTTGCACAATGTCTTGTGAACGCACAGCAGCTAAATCCTCTAGTGATATTGTCGTGTTCATGTTATTGCGAATAGCAGACAGTGCGTGCGTGTTTTCAGCTGCCATGTTTCGTGTGTTCTGTGCTTTGTAATCCATTGTGGGGGCAGCACTCGTGTACTGGTCAGCCGACTGAACCACGAACGACGGAGCGCTGTTTTCACTATAAACCGTGTACTGGACGGTCTGTTGTGGGACTGTACATGAACTGTCTGTGTAGTCAGTGCCTGTGAACACACCAGCTGTCTGGTTGACGTCCTGGTAAACGCACTGTGGCAGTTGCTGTAGCTGTGGGGCGTTCAGCAGCACTTCCACGTTCTGTGGCTGGATCACCTCTGGCTGCTTTGTCAACACAGTTGAGTTGACCACACCGTAAGAATTCGGCGACAAGTTCCAGTCCTTTTCTGTTTCAATCACCACTGTGTTTCCTGTAAACACACACAGGATAGTCATTGTTTTAGACAATTTTTGTAGACAGGTTATTGGGTACCTCTATTGTGTCAAAATCATTGAACTATCTTAGCCATGACCTGTCATATTAAAAAAAAATTGAAATGGTATGGAAAGTGTTCTTCATAGCGCCAAGATTTTATTTTATATCAATATTTAAACACATTTTAAAACATGCAGGTTAAAAAAGTGAACACTCACTCCATAGTAAGTTTCATTCATACTGTTAAATTCAAAATGGTGCAATATTTTGCATTTTTTCCCTATCTTTTCAGTTTTGTAGTTTTAAATAGTGAAACTTAAAATAACAATATCGTATTCATACAATGTCATCCTTTTACACTGACAGGGACATTAATGAAAAATATTTGGGAAATATATTGATAATATGTGTCGATGCTATCATATCATTTTTTTATATATTGCACTGCAGGCTGTGTATGAGAATTCATTGAATAATAATTGCAATCATAATGTTGCCCATGTATCCATACAATTGTCCAAGATCAACTTACCTGCAGTAGCCAGTCCAGTCTGATTAAGGGCAGACAACTCGTGATGACCAAGAACTGCTGGGTGCTGCGAAAGGTTTGCTCCATCATTCAGTTGACTGTACTGCTGATTGAAGTTGTCCGACCAATTGTTTGGATCCATGACCTAGCAAGTCAATGAACAAGATCACACAGGTCATTTGGTTTCTTTCCAATCAGTGGCAGCCTGCAAACAGATACAAATTAATGTGGAACAGTTAAGTACTAATTAATTTATCAAAAGAAAATGCATAAATAGAATATGCATTATGGTCACCCCCATGTCAAATCAATCATTGAAAACATCATCTGACTCCAATGTGGATGAAATGTTGCACAGCTGTTGGCTCATATGACTAAATAAAAACTGTGCACAAAAAGGTCAAGCATTACTTAAGATGTCACTGAACTTTGACCTGATTTGCATGATCTGCCCATTACAGTAATGTCAATAAATAGGCACACGTCTATATTAAAAAATTACACTGATCATATCAATAGAAAAAAGGAATGTCTACTTTTTTATTTTATTTTTTATTTGTGGGGCATGTGATTAATGGGTGGGCAGACAACTCGGCCCACCGACAACTCAGCCCAGGACAACCCGACCCAGTTGTCTTGAGACAACTCGGCCCACTTCCAGAGACAACTCGGCCCGTGTATTTGTATTGACATTGGGGAAGGTTTATGTTTGTGTGGGCCGAGTTGTCCTGGGCCGAGTTGTCGGTGGGCCGAGTTGTCTGTCATTCTGATTAATGTTGTTGATTCTGATTCGTTATAGAGCAAAACCCCTACTGGGGCATCTCCGATCTCGCACTAGTAATTGAACGCAGTTTACATGTTTCTAATAGCTCGTTTACACGCCACAACGACAAGGTTGTCTACAGGTTTTGATCCTAAATAAAATTTTGTGGCAAACCTTTTATAGCATTCCATGTCATCTTTCGCAAAAAACTATTTTATTTTGGCCCCCTGCCCTGGGAGTGGAGAGACGACGTTCATCTTACTAGTTATTATTTACACTACTATAACTTCCTATTAAATTGATTTATCTAATAAAATGTTACACATTGAAAAGTTTATGTTGCACTCAATCCACGTTGCACAATCATCCTCAACAAATTACGATTAGCAAATATTTTGTACTAAACACAGCCGAGAAAATACCTCAACTCACTTACGCGGGCGTCGCCATTTTAAATTACCCAGAATTCCTGGCGTGCGACACATTTTTATATTACATTACAACATTTATTTAGCTTACTACTGGTGTATTTATAATATAAACATGTCATTAGTAACCTCAGTATCGCGATAAACCAACAGTTCCACATTGACATAGTAGTCATTACAAATTAGCTCACTTTGCAAAATCGCACCACACAACAGGTGCCCGGATGTATCGTTTCGGTAACATTCGGAAGTGCTCGGAATTCAAAAGCGAGCAGTCCGAAAAATCATGCTCTCTGACTGAAAGCGCAACTTTGTCAGCACGTCGATATAAAAACGTCAATGGAAGGTGAAGTTTCATTCCTCCAAACACGCAGTACTGAAATGATTGTTAACCCAATTCTAGTATCATTACACAGTATCGCATCATACTATTACAAGACGGCTAACATACTCACAATGCCATTTGTTGCAGAGTTACGCGCGGGTTGGGAAGTTCCGAGTATCGCTCATTACTGCGAAATTTTTCACAAGCCTTTTCGTCTTCCGGAGTTTGACGTTGATGTAAGTATTACAGGTACACTAAAACTAGCCCATACAATCAAACTACATATCGTATGTGCAATACAACAAGGAACTGTTATGTGCTTTGTACATTTCTTTCCGATTCAGCTGATTCTTTGCTGTGATAGCGAGTTTTTTGGGACGATACCATTTTAGGAAAATAGGGCGGATTTTAAACGAGATATCAATAACTATAATAATCAGTGCGTAATATGTAAGTAGGAACATTGTATAAGTATGTAATGTAGTACGTATTAGTTCAGTTTTTTGACATGATTAATTTATTATGATGAATATATAAGAAACCCAAGAATATTTTCTAAATCATTGCTAGTCTCCCCTTTTTAAAGTGGTTGATTCCATATTGTGGTGATTCTATATTGTGGGATACCCCAATGTATTTTTAGATCACCAGGAAATGAATTTGGAATTTGACTTGGTGTGATGTTCTTAGAAGACATGCAATGTTCAGTGTACTTCTAAGTAGTGTCTTCACATGTTTTTATAATTTACTTATATGATATGTACTACACTGTTTTAATATTTATTTTAATATTATATCAATCACAGGAATTAGAAGAGGCCTTCATTGCGTCTGGATCACCAGATGGCAGCACCTTGTTGACTCAGTTATTCATCCAATTACTAAAAGGTTGCTACCCACACAAGGGAATCAGGTAAGTTCTGGCAAATTTACAGAACACAATTCTAAGTTCACCATTTGGTATAACCTAAGACATCGCCTAATGCGGTTTTTTAACAACGGTAGCCATACATCTTATAGCATAAAACAGTTATTTTAGGTATTAAAAAACTTGAATATTTATAAAGCAACATGTTTTATTGAAATAATTTCTTTCTGTAAAGTAATGTCTACACAATTTACAGAAACATGGGGGTAGAAATATATAACTATCAAAAGGAAAAAAACATTCTTTCTAGAAAATTGAAACACAAATTTATGGCTTCGCTGAATTTTATACTGTTTGTCAAGTGAACATTCTGGTTGGGCATGTAGTCTGGCGGACATGCGGCCGAAACCTTAATGTCAATCCCTGTGTACAAATGGTCTTTGCGCACCAGCTGCAACTTCCATGAGAAGTCGAGTGAATTTTTGATTGAAAAGGTCTTACAAGGAGTAAAATACTTTGAGCAGCTGTCTGTGGACTGGATACTGTGCAGTGCAAACACTTGTACTACACCTTACTTATTTAGTCCCAAAAGCCAAATAACAAAACAACAACATTGGAATGAAAAGGCAATATATTTCAGTTGACATTTTGCAGACAGATTGCACTTATGTACAGTGTGCATATCTGAAAAAGCAACTTGTATAAACCGTGCCTAAATCTACTGTTATATCACTGATACGTCCATAATGTTATCGCAGTGTGTAACTATCGTTTGCATTTGCTGCACTCTACTGTGTATCATTATCAGTTACAATTTTGTTGTGTGTCGTTTTCCAGTGAGCCTTCATACATCAAATGGCTACATCATTTGTGTAAATGCAACGGTTATGAAAGAGAACTTCCATTTGACCAAGATTTCATGCCCGAGGCTTTCTACACAGTCCCTCAGAAGGCCAAGGTTGATTTACTCTACATGCTCTGCCATGTTCGACTCAACAGTAGTGATGTGTCTGACTTACTCAAGGTATGTTAAAACAGAACCCTTGTTGTTTACTCAACATACAAAATCAAGATACTTTATCAAGAAGCAATATTGGGTGCTGTTGCACAGAAATGAAACTGACATAGATATGGTGAGAAATGCAGAACAAACCCATATACTTCTTTATATTATGGATTGTAGTAAACATTAAAACTTGTCCACCAATGTTTGAGATATAAGCTCCCATTCTTTTTCAACTGCCAGGGCTACGATGGAGATTACTTGAGACTTGAGCCAATTGGAATGGATGGCAGTGGTGCCATATACTGGTACTTTGATGACACTAGACTCTACAAAGAAGATCCACCACCAAAGCGAACAACTGCGAGGAAGAAAGCTGCAGGGAGAAAAACGTGAGTAGGATTAGTTGGTGATGATAATGTTCTGGATTAGTTGGTGATGACAGTGTACTGGATTAGTTGGTGA
The DNA here is from genome assembly GCA_025642075.2 of Ridgeia piscesae. Lineage (NCBI taxonomy): Eukaryota > Metazoa > Annelida > Polychaeta > Sabellida > Siboglinidae > Ridgeia > Ridgeia piscesae. The sequence goes on along the minus strand of JAODUO010000748.1, from coordinate 183,415 downwards.
TGACAATGTACTGGATTAGTTGGTGATGATAATGTACTGGATTAGTTGGTGATGATAATGTACTGGATTAGTTGGTGATGACAGTGTACTGGATTAGTTGGTGATGACAATGTACTGGATTAGTTGGTGATGATAATGTACTGGATTAGTTGGTGATGATAATGTACTGGATTAGTTGGTGATGATAATGTACTGGATTAGTTGGTGATGACAGTGTACTGGATTAGTTGGTGATGACAATGTACTGGATTAGTTGGTGATGACAGTGTACTGGATTAATTGGTGATGACAATGTACTGGATTAGTTGGTGATGACAGTGTACTGGATTAGTTGGTGATGACAATGTACTGGATTAGTTGGTGATGACAGTATACTGGATTAGTTGGTGATGATAATGTACTGGATTAGTTGGTGATGATAATGTACTGGATTAGTTGGTGATGACAGTGTACTGGATTAGTTGGTGATGACAGTGTACTGGATTAGTTGGTGATGACAATGTACTGGATTAGTTGGTGATGACAATGTACTGGATTAGTTGGTGATGACAATGTACTGGATTAGTTGGTGATGACAATGTACTGGATTAGTTGGTGATGACAGTGTACTGGATTAGTTGGTGATGACAGTGTACTGGATTAGTTGGTGATGAGTGTACTGGATTAGTTGGTGATGACAATGTACTGGATTAGTTGGTGATGACAATGTACTGGATTAGTTGGTGATGACAGTGTACTGGATTAGTTGGTGATGACAATGTACTGGATTAGTTGGTGATGACAATGTACTGGATTAGTTGGTGATGACAATGTACTGGATTAGTTGGTGATGACAGTGTACTGGATTAGTTGGTGATGACTAGGGATGGGACAATACATATTTTAAATTTTCTTTTCGATATTTGACCCACTATTCGATATATTCACGATACTTTCCACAACCACGCCACCTACCACACAAAATGTTTAATGAACTATTTTAGGTGCAGTAATATTTATTCGTAATGATCACATGTAACATAATTATACAATTGAACATAAACCAAACTATCAATTGTCGATAAATTATCATAAAACCAAAATCTGTAGGACAAAACTGCATCTTGGCTAGAAAACAAAACATACCATTCTGGTAATGTCCAAACTATGAAATACAATTTTGTAATCATCAGTCCATCATCTCCATCACACTTTTTGTCCAGGAAGACCAATTCCGGGAACATAAAATTAAATTTGTTTGTGGTGTTTCCAGCCTTGTATTTCATGATTACGCGGCAAATTCTACACACTGTTTTATCTTCTTCTCGCACTTCCTGGCTAGTTTAGGTCGTTGGTTGCCCGAAATGCTTCCAGACGTGTGATTTGTACTTTGATAGCGCTTTGGATAAAACACCAGCAAACTTCTCCTTACACGCCATGGTGGCCTTTGTAGATAAAACCACGCCACACTTCCGGACATGCGCTTTAAGCAGCGTTTAAGCCTCGAGTAAACAGACTCTGTGAGGTGGCAGCACTTTTAACTCTCAACCCTTCAGCGAAGTTACGCAGCTGAGCGAGAGTCGATTAACGATTAAACAGACGCGGCAACCTTTCATTACAGCTGTCATTTATACCCCTTCCCTAACGGTGGGAAACCTTTATTTTATCAACCACACAATCCCGAGACAGCCCTACTGCTGGCAGCTGACCGGACTGTCTCAGGATTGTATAATGCACACCAGGGAGTGTAGACTCGGTAGTGATTTCTCAATCCTGTGACGGGAGGTGTACGCTGACGGGAGAATTGCGATCACTCAACTTTGGAACAGCATTGTTACCCGTAGGAAATTTTTCTGGGCTGGCAGCCTTATCATAATTTCAAGTTATGACAGTGTACTGGATTAGTTGGTTATGACAGTGTACTGGATTAGTTGGTTATGACAGTGTACTGGGTTAGTTGGTTATGACAATGTACTGGATTAGTTGGTTATGACAGTGTATTGGATTAGTTGGTTATGACAGTGTACTGGATTAGTTGGTTATGACAGTGTACTGGATTAGTGGGTTATGACAGTGTACTGGATTAGTTGGTTATGACAGTGTACTGGATTGGTTGGTTATGACAGTGTACTGGATTGGTTGGTTATGACAGTGTACTGGATTAGTTGGTTATGACAGTGTACTGGATTAGTTGGTTTAATTAACGATTAAACAGACGCGGCAACCTTTCATTACAGCTGTCATTTATACCCCTTCCCTAACGGTGGGAAACCTTTATTTTATCAACCACACAATCCCGAGACAGCCCTACTGCTGGCAGCTGACCGGACTGTCTCAGGATTGTATAATGCACATCAGGGAGTGTAGACTCGGTAGTGATTTCTCAATCCTGTGACGGGAGGTGTACACTGACGGGAGAATTGCGATCACTCAACTTTGGGACAGCATTGTTACCCGTAGGAAATTTTTCTGGGCTGGCAGCCTTATCATAATTTCAAGTTATGACAGTGTACTGGATTAGTTGGTTATGACAGTGTACTGGATTAGTTGGTTATGACAGTGTACTGGGTTAGTTGGTTATGACAGTGTACTGGATTAGTTGGTTATGACAGTGTATTGGATTAGTTGGTTATGAGTGTACTGGATTAGTTGGTTATGACAGTGTACTGGATTAGTGGGTTATGACAGTGTACTGGATTAGTTGGTTATGACAGTGTACTGGATTGGTTGGTTATGACAGTGTACTGGATTGGTTGGTTATGACAGTGTACTGGATTGGTTGGTTATGACAGTGTACTGGATTAGTTGGTTACGACAGTGTACTGGATTGGTTGGTTACGACAGTGTACTGGATTGGTTGGTTACGACAGTGTACTGGATTGGTTGGTTATGACAGTGTACTGGATTAGTTGGTTATGACAGTGTACTGGATTGGTTGGTTATGACAGTGTACTGGATTGGTTGGTTATGACAGTGTACTGGATTAGTTGGTTATGACAGTGTACTGTATTAGTTGGTTATGACAGTGTACTGGGTTAGTTGGTTATGACAGTGTATTGGATTAGTTGGTTATGACAGTGTATTGGATTAGTTGGTTATGACAGTGTACTCGGTTAGTTGGTTATGACAGTGTATTGGATTAGTTGGTTATGACAGTGTATTGGATTAGTTGGTTATGACAGTGTACTGGATTAGTTGGTTATGACAGTGTATTGGATTAGTTGGTTATGACAGTGTACTGGATTGGTTGGTTATGACAGTGTACTGGGTTAGTTGGTTATGACAGTGTACTGGATTAGTTGGTTATGACAGTGTATTGGATTAGTTGGTTATGACAGTGTATTGGATTAGTTGGTTATGACAGTGTACTGGATTAGTTGGTTATGACAGTGTACTGGGTTAGTTGGTTATGACAGTGTATTGGATTAGTTGGTTATGACAGTGTATTGGATTAGTTGGTTATGACAGTGTACTGGATTGGTTGGTTATGACAGTGTACTGTATTGGTTGGTTATGACAGTGTACTGGGTTAGTTGGTGATGACAGTGTACTGGATTAGTTGGTTATGACAGTGTACTGGATTAGTTGGTTATGACAGTGTATTGGATTAGTTGGTTATGACAGTGTATTGGATTAGTTGGTTATGACAGTGTACTCGGTTAGTTGGTTATGACAGTGTACTGGATTAGTTGGTTATGACAGTGTATTGGATTAGTTGGTTATGACAGTGTACTGGGTTAGTTGGTTATGACAGTGTATTGGATTAGTTGGTTATGACAGTGTATTGGATTAGTTGGTTATGACAGTGTACTGGGTTAGTTGGTGATGACAGTGTACTGGATTAGTTGGTTATGACAGTGTACTGGGTTAGTTGGTGATGACAGTGTACTGGATTAGTTGGTTATGACAGTGTACTGGGTTAGTTGGTTATGACAGTGTATTGGATTAGTTGGTTATGACAGTGTATTGGATTAGTTGGTTATGACAGTGTACTGGGTTAGTTGGTTATGACAGTGTATTGGATTAGTTGGTTATGACAGTGTATTGGATTAGTTGGTTATGACAGTGTACTGGATTGGTTGGTTATGACAGTGTACTGGATTAGTTGGTTATGACAGTGTACTGGATTGGTTGGTTATGACAGTGTACTGTATTAGTTGGTTTTGACAGTGTACTGGGTTAGTTGGTGATGACAGTGTACTGGATTAGTTGGTTATGACAGTGTATTGGATTAGTTGGTTATGACAGTGTACTGGATTAGTTGGTTATGTCAGTGTACTGGGTTAGTTGGTGATGACAGTGTACTGGATTAGTTGGTTATGACAGTGTACTGGATTAGTTGGTTATGACAGTGTATTGGATTAGTTGGTTATGACAGTGTACTGGATTAGTTGGTTATGACAGTGTATTGGATTAGTTGGTTATGACAGTGTACTCGGTTAGTTGGTTATGACAGTGTATTGGATTAGTTGGTTATGACAGTGTATTGGATTAGTTGGTTATGACAGTGTATTGGATTAGTTGGTTATGACAGTGTACTCGGTTAGTTGGTTATGACAGTGTACTGGATTAGTTGGTTATGACAGTGTATTGGATTAGTTGGTTATGACAGTGTACTCGGTTAGTTGGTTATGACAGTGTACTGGGTTAGTTGGTTATGACAGTGTACTCGGTTAGTTGGTTATGACAGTGTACTGGGTTAGTTGGTTATGACAGTGTACTGAGCTAATGCTGTGGCTCAAGTCTTGGAATAAAGAGACAGGAATGCTGTTTGAAAGAAGCAAGATAAACATTTCAAATTAGGGGATGAATTCACCCCGTTTGGCTTAGTACAAACCCCACTTAGTGGCATGAACATTTTCTGTAACTAGGCTAGCACTGCCTGTCATAAATTGCGAAATGGTTTCCATTTGGTGAAAATAAATTAAAATTCATTGTCAAATTGGTGAAACGTTATTTTGGTTTTTTTTTATTGATGTTATCAGCAGTACATGACTGCATTATTCATCGCCTGTCTCCATTAAAGTTGCCTAAATGACCAATATCATCATGACAGGCTAGTGTTGTTATTATGATATTATCAGTACTTGTGTTTAATCTTATGTCATATTTTGAGTATTTATTCAGCTATGATTGAAGTGTCATTGTAGCAACAAGCATGGATATGGAACACAGTTTACTTTTGTTGTAAAAGTTGTGATGATATTGATTGCCACATGTTGATGCCTGTTTTTATTTTCCTCAGGCCTAATAAAGCACAAAGCGTATGTGCTAAAACGCAAGACAAGCAACCGAAATCCAAACAACAAAGTCAAAGACAGTCTAGGTCTTTGGGAAACGTAGCAAACACTAAAGGCAGCAACAGTGCAAAATCGACACCGGAGCGGACGACACGACTACGGACTAGAAGTGTACATAACCTGAGAGCAACTCGCAGCCAAGTCTCGTCTGAGGTGCAGAGTGACAGCAGCGACCAATCGCCGCAGAGGAAACGAGTGAAAAAAGAGGCTGATTCATCGATTGCAACACAAAAAACGGAGCCAGATGACAAAAATGCTAACACAAGTGAGAATCCGACGAATGACTCCCCAGTTGACGGCGTCACCCCTAGACGCAGCTCTCGTACCCGGTCTGCTACATCGTGGTACCAGTACGAGATGGGGAAGGTGAAGAAGGTAGAGCCGTCTGATCACCGGAGTAGCTCTGACAGTGACTCTGACAGCGGTGTTACACTGGCACAGGTCACGGCTACAGGTGACATGTCGGACAATGGGGCGGGGCGATGGCACCTGGAGTGTGTCACCATCGAGGACTGGACGGCGCTGGCACAACAGTTCCACAAGAGCAGCGTCGCCTGCGAACGCAAGTTGTGTCGTCGACTGATGAACGACATGATTCCACTCGTACAAGGCCGCTATGAACAGAAGGTGAGGTTGTCTCGGTCGAATGTGTCCTGCACTTGTTATTTTATTCTTCTCACTTTCTTTGTTTTGTAATGCCTCGCCGAATTGTTTCTGCCCTCAGCCTATAACTATATTTTTTCTTCAAACTAGATTCTTCGTTTATAGTCTGTTAGTTTGACAATTTACCATCATTCAGTGCATGTTTACATTATGAAAGTTTTTATTTTGAGGCCCAAAGAGTGACTCCTTCTTTTGCAGACAACTGTCGCAAGGTACATGTTTCAGACAATGTGTCAGCAAGGAAGCCTTATTGAGAGTCCAATGACTTTCTATAATAATATCACTCACTGTGGTAACAAATGGCATAGACTGGTGCACTTTAGTCCTTATGATAGTTGTATCTGATATGTGCCTGGGATCAGCAATGAAAATAAAAAACAGTGGTAACACATTTAGTAAAAAAAGTAGTAATAACAACAAAATATAGAAGGGCCTGGATACTAGATAAGTACCTTGAATCATAGACATGGTATTATTTAAAGTTTGTAAATGCCATATTTTTGCCCCTGTTTTTTTTTGGTGGGATCCTTGACTTAGGAAAATAGTGACTTGGTGTGGTCCCACTAACGTGGCTATTGTTTAACCGTGTTTATGCGTCTAAAATCAACCTGAGAAAAATCGTTTGTGTGCACTGTGCAGCCGTTGGTCATTGACTCTTGGTGCATGTATATTGTTCATTCACTAGGTGGCACCACCATTGCATGTGATCCTCAAAATATCCCAATTCAGCCACCATGTGGCAGCACCATATCTGCAGTTCCATCAAGCATGTTTTCATTATTATTAATTTTGTGCATTGCAAAACGAAGGAACAAACAAAATACTTTGCCACAAGGACTCACTCACAGGAAGGTATTCCACTTGTGTGAAACTTGATACTTGGAGGACACAGTGTTGTGATTAGTGGACTAGTGGCACAGTAATTGAAATTATTTAGCATTCACATTCATTACTACAAGTAGAGTATTGTTATAAACAGTTATAATAATCAGTATTACAAGAATATTATGCATTAAATAAATCACATTTATTTAAGTACAACACCTCTATAAAAAGATTTAAGTGTGATTATTAATAATATAAATATGGTACATCATATACATGGATACTTGACAACAATATACAATATTATATAATAATGCCTCTAGCTCATTTAGAAGATAAATTTCAAATCTTGCATTAATCCATATGTTGTGACCTGCAATAACGTTCTTGCATTGCCCTGCACATCTAAAAAAAATAGCACGTACCACTTTAAAAAAATTATGTAATGTCATCAGGCCTTTTTATGCTGGATAAAAAATGTGTCAGTTGTGAACATATTTTTGGTGGACACATGGATTTAACTCATTTATATGTAAGCCGGTTGAGATGTGCTTTATGGCCTGGAATAAACTACAAAAACCCATTTTGAAGGCCTATCTGGGAAAAAAAATTGTGTTACTTCATTTTTTCACTCATCCACCAATATTTCTACCTGACCACAATGGGTTTTACCTGTCCAAATGACAGGTAGACGGGTCTGTGCATAAAATTGTGAATGTCGTAGGTAAATGCAAATCACCAAATTGTGTTTAATAATCCTGGTGACTGCTGTAATTTTAATATACCTCTATTGAAACATTCAAATTTCACAACAAATTTTCAGATTGAAAAGTGTATCTTAAACAGAACTGTTGTGGAAGAATGCAAGGTTCTGTACAGTCCTGTTGTCTTTGGACCAGTCAGCTGGGGACTGGGGATTAAACATCATCAGCTTTGACGCCAGCTGCTAGCTGCTGCCTTAAGTCACTAAGCAGGTGCTACCTAAATTTTCATTCACCTTTCACTCATAACAGCATGTGAGTGCATCCTTTTTTATAGGATCAAGATCATCCATAAATGTATTTTCATTGATAACATTAATTATGATAGTTGTCAGAGAAAGAGTGTTGTTTCAAATTTGCATCTCTTTATTTTTAAACTTCTTTGATGTCTACTGTTTTTAATAGCAATTTTCTATTTAAATGCCCCAAACTAAGTGTTTGTTCTTGTTGTCCATCCGCTGGCAGACTTAATACAGGCACACACGCACACGCACACGCACACACACACTTGTCGTGTCACTCATGTGTGTACACAAATAATGCTAGTTAAGGTAAATCATTAAATGTGTATGAGTAATGAAGACTGACATACACCCTATAAATTGTAACAGTTTTAGACTGACACTGGCCCTGCGTGATTCATTTAAAGAACTTCACTTAAAGAGTGATTCACTTAAAGAAGACAGCCACCCAAGGAGCTTAATGGTGATTCAATTTAAAGAATGACATCCGCAGTTAATGATTGAAGTCAGTGGTGACATGCACCCCTGGCTTGTCACCCTGTGATGTGTTGTCTTTGACCCTTTGCCATGTACTGAGTATTTCTCCAGTGGGGTGTCTGGAATGTTGGCAGACAGGCGCCATGTGGCCTTCTATTGTGGGGTGGTGGTGGAGGATACACCTGTAGTTTAGAATGCTTCCTGACACCAGAACAAGGTCTGTCTCTGAGTCAGACCAGGGGCTGTTTCACAAAGATAGCTAGCTCCTGGTGAAAAGCCGAAGAGTAACACAATTAAATGTACGGAGCATTTACTAAAATCTGTTTCACTATTAAACATGCTCGTGAAATCTATCAAGCTAAAGAGATGTGCTGTGATTCTTTCGAGAAATTTCAGACATTCTTACTGTTCTGCACTGTACAACTGCTGGGTATGTGTCTGCCTTTGCAGTGTGAATGTGTTTCTTGTATATATTAGTGAATGTTCACACCCACTTGCTTGTATTTTCCTGATGATCTGTGTTCTACCTGTATATTTGATTTGAATTGATCCTGTACTGTACACAGCATGTTCAGTGTCATGAACAGTTTAGGTGGCTGCATTTGAATTTATTTGTATCTATCCAAATTATGAAACAAAAATGGACGTTCATGATAATTGTGTAAAACATACATTTTATATCAAATATATACACATTTTCTCCACGTCAGAATTTAACGGCATCGTAATAATTCAGTTCATTGTTTTGGCACTTCTCTCGTATATAGTTCTATCACAGATATCCTTTGTTTCACAGCAGACTATTGTCAGAAAACGGCTATCAGTATGACAGCTATCAGCACTCCCAAGTGAGCCATGGTATAATAACACATGGTCACTGTCGATGCTGCGTTCACAGTCGATCTTTGCTGTAGACAGCGTAATCGGCGTTCAGATGAGCCCATGTTTTCACAGTTGACACTGTCAGTCATTGCGAGATTACCCACCAAAGACTGTTCCGTCTTTGCACTGAGCAATCCCTTCGTGTTTGTGCGCAGTTCGGGCTTTATGTCATTCCCTGGTGTCGTCGGAATAGTCCTTGATGGTGTCTGTTTCTTTGTTGTTGTCGATGTCGTTGTTGGGACGTCGGTAGTGTGTAGTGTTGTAGTATGTGGTGTACTTCCTGTTGTTGTTGTTGTAGTAGTTGTTGTGGGTAGCTCTGTAGACGTGTGTGGTAGCATAGTCGTAGTTGTTGCCAGCGTCTCCGTTGTGGACGATGAGTGTGCTGTGACTGGGGTCACTGGCGGTGGGGTCGTGGGGGTTGTCCGTGGGGCCGTGGGGGTCGGGGCGATGCGACGGGGTGTGATGTAGCAGGTGACCTCCATGAAGTTGCGGACAGGACCGAGACGGGACGCGATTAGTTGGAGACTCGCCTGGTCAGCCACACACTGTAGGAGACTCTCGTGGAGACATTGTAGTGTCTCCTCATACTGACTGCAACACATGACGCATGACATGACATTGGTGACACACTCGAGGACATGTAATGGTTATAATGACCCACATAGCTTTATACAAAGACCCATCCACCTGTTATTTGGACAGGTAAAACCTGCTTTTGACGGGGGGAAATTAAGGAGCAAAAAATCCTTTAAAAACATAAATATTATCAGTTATGCCTTAGAAATTAGTATAAATGGTGTCACATGTGTTTGTAGTCCATTTCAGGTAAAAAAAAAGCACATTTAAAGTTTGTAAACTGTCTTAACAGTTGATGTCCATAAAAAAAGGCAAAATTTGTATTCTGCATAAAGCCGTGATAACACAGTATGTAAGATGACATGAGGTAGACCTGTATGATGATGCACAATCACTCTCATTATGACAGGCATATGAAGATGTATATGATGATGTGTTGTATAAATTGATGACACATTTTGATTACAACATGTTACACATGCCACAGTGCCACCACATGATGGATGACGTGTGATGCATACAATATTACTGTAACATTACAACAATAAGACAATGCCAGTGTACACGTTATGGTGATGGCAGTCTATATTATATTACTGTAGTTACCTCAGTCAACTATCTTAGCAAATTCACTGTAATTTGCAGACATTTAAAACGCATGTACAAACCACCAGACATTGATTCTGTCCATACGTCTGAGGTGCCACATTGATATTTCATAACATCAGTAACCCTGACATTAGGGTAGTGATCTGTTTGGATATTTTGTCACCCCAATAATAGTAAGGTACATGGTGCATCCTGCACCCTGTCTGTACTCTGTAGCACCCAAAGGGGTTTTATTGTGAAGACAATGACTCAGTCAGAGTCAGCTGATAAGAGAAACTGTGAATTTAATAGGGTTTTATTTTATGCCACAGAAGACATCACGCGTCACTAGTTGTGACACTCATTTGTGTAAACACGGTAAAATAGAATTGATGAAATGGCATGATTATTGTGAGTGACAAAAATGTAGTCTACACTTATGAAGGCTGTGATAACCCAAAAAGCCACTGATTCTTATTTCCACTGGTGGGCCCTAGTTGATACTGCCCCTCCATCTGTGTCTTAACTTACTGCCAAGGATCACGAAGTGATTGCCTCAGTTACTTATCCTCGACCTATCCTTGCTTCGAGCCAACTTTGAGAATACTGTAATTTTTGATGCATATGGCAGATCTTCCAGTTAACTGTTCTAAATTATTATGGCCTTTTCAAAATGGTTTGACCACTTTTTTATGTGTATGTGTTCAGAATGTTATTCTACATCAGTTCCGGTACAAAGAAATCGACCATTATTTTTTTAAATTGTGTTTTAGATAAATTTAATGCTGTCAAGTCAATGTAAACAAGCTGATGTCACAGGGCATGAGCAGAACTTTAGCACATCCCAGATGCATCAGGACCGCAGAGGCGATGTCTTGCACATGCATTACAAAGTCAAAATAACCAATTAACAGTATTATATAAATTTAAACTTAAAACAAATAATTCTGCATTATACCGAATATAGTGATATAGCCCAATAACGTATCCGCAAATCGCAAGACATCGCCTTTGTGGTTGTGATGTGTCTGGGATGTGCTAACTGCTCACACCCTGTGACAACGGCTTGTTTATGTCGATTGGCCGGCATTAAATTTATATAAAACACAATTGAAAAAATAATATCTTCTCTGTACCAGAAGTGATGTAGAATGACATACTGAACACACGGTAGTAAAACTGCTCTGAAAGGCCCTAATAATTTAGGCCCGTTAAGTGAAAGATTACCGAATTTACTCAGGGCTCGGCTGTTGCATGTTTTGACAGGTATTTACACCCATGTTAAAGCAGTACTCACTGGCACATGTCGGTCAGCATGTTGTGGCGCTGTGTGTCGGACGTTGCTGGTCGCTGGTACACCACCAGCAGACCCTCAAACCGCAGCAAACACAACTGTATCTGGGCCTTCAGTTGTGGTGTACAATCCCTCACTGCCCTGGCATCACTGGTCAGTACTGACCACAGGGACAGCACCAGATAGAGCACGGTCCTCATAACGCTGGTGTCTACGGGAATCCAGGTGGCAGTGTCTACCGTCTTCGACGAGTGACACAGACAGCAGCGACACTGAATATAGGATGAACAACCCAACTGTGTTCACACAGGCTCCGTAGCGTGTTAAACACATGCAGGTATTCCAGCAGCTGTGTGTAAGTGCGTCACTGAGTGAGTGTGAAGACAACAACAGTAGCTCCAGCTGGGCAGTGCACTAACAGCACAAACTTTCCCAGGCTACTTAAATACCAGAGATGACACCCGAGGGCGTGCAGGGAATCATCTGTCAAACCCAGGGTCAGGGATCACTGCCAGGGTACCTGTGTTTAGCATTGAAGTGTGCCATCCATGCTTCTAAAGCCCCGCCCCTCTGGTCTTTGATTGGCTGCCGTGGTTGTGATTGACAGCTGGATGTGTGCCCTGTGTTGTTGAGGTATGAGGAAAAATCAAGGGGGGTTATTGTGTTCTTTGATGAAACTTGTGGCGCGCGGCTCGCACGCGCATACACGCGAATAGCGTGGGAACGCTGGGCTCACACCTGTGGAGTAAGCTTGTCATTTCCCGTTTGAATGAGATAAGGAGATTGAGCTGAGGCAGTGACAATGGTGGCAAAGTCTTGAGATGATGAAGACCTGGATGGGATCTGGTATCTCTGTGTGCTGGTGGAGAGAGACTGATTAGACATAATCTGCACAATCTTGGCCGATTCTCTCACAGCTTCTTCAAGAGTTATCTATTTTAGTCTACTTTTAATCTGCTCAATCTTAATTAAGAGTCTGTCTGGGTCCACCCATATTTTGACTGAATTCAAACAGTTTTATATGGCAGTTTCTAAAGTTAGATCAAGACTGTTCATTATTATGTGATCTTTCACAATTTTCTTAAAGTGTGTGTACAAACATTTAGAATATCACTTGCAGTTATTGCAATTTAGCCATAAGTAATTTTTTAATGTTGTCTATTATTTATGTAACACATTTACTGCAAAGTCCTGAATTAACCTTCCAGGTATGTTGGTAAATTGGTATTCGCATCAGATGCAGCAGTAATGGTCACATTGATCACATGACCTGGCTTCACACTGAATATAGAAACCCGACTAAATGCTGAAAAAATAAAAAGCGATTGTGAGCTTTTCGTGAGACTATAGTTCTAATATTAACAATCACTTTTTCATAATGCATATGCGGTGATATGCCCAACAATTCTCCCCTCTTCTGTCTAGTATTTGGTTCCCCAGGAAGGTAGGTTGGTGTAAACAGTAAACAAGAAGGATGAAACAGTAAACAGTAAACAGGCGCTAAACAGGGAAAGTGAGGGAGACCTAATGTCCCTATTAGTTTCCCATTAGCCCTGTCAGATGCGCAGGTATGTCAGTGATCTGTCTCCCACGTACCTGGGCATCGTGGGAAAGCCAGGTAGCCAGGCTGCTGGCTTTGACCAGACCCGTGGCTGATAGGATCTTCCCAATTCGACTGCTGTTACTGGAAATGTCATTGGACTCCGCAAGATAAAATACGAGACAGTTGGAGCAGATATAAGATATAAGCAGATATAAGCCTACAGATGCCGTTCAGTTCTAGGATGGAATTAAATTAGCGTATCACGGTTTCAGTGTTTTTATTAAAATGCGTAAAAATCACACGATCACAGACGAATTATGTATAATTGCAGTACATAGGGGTCAATCTAAAGTTATAGGCAGGCAGTTTGGGAATGACAAGTTGCTGGTAGAAATTAGTATTAGCCACTTAATGTTCTAACAATGGGTAGTTTTGAAGAGGTACACCTTTAACCTCATGGATCCTGAATACTGATCTTTCAGGGTTTTATAGTATTGTATAAAATGATGATTTGGATGAAAATGTGAAAAGCATCAGCGATGTTGACAGCCGTGTTTGACATCAGGGATATTTCTGTCTGTTCTGAGCTGTCAAATAATTGTGCATTAGCCACAAAATAAAACTGTATGTATCTTATCATCCATCTTGTTTCTTGTCTGGATTGTTGACATAACATTCTGATTATTTTCAATATGTTTTGTAGTCATGTGACAGTAATTTTGATGACACAGTGTAGGCAAATTTATTCTGATTTATACAGTATAATTTTGTTTTGTACTTACATATGCTATATTCCACATAGCACTTGTGATGGCAGTGTCGTTTGTTGTATGTACTGTGTCATTCTTGATTTGAAAAAGACAGGACCAACTTCCTGAGTGACAAAATATAGAATCCCAATTGATGTATGAGTGTTAATTTTTGAGTTACTCATAGAAGACACCTTATATCTTGCAATGATATAATAATTGATAAAATAATTGCTTATAATTGTGGAGGAATCAACAAAACAAAACTGATTTTCATGTTTATTGGTGTCCATCTTGGGATTTTGATATATGTAAATTATATATTAATTAGTTTCAGTTAGTCATACAACAATGATGTGTACACCAATGTATATATAATTCCTTTCTGGTATAGATTATGTACACTTTTATGTAATTCTGATGAAAAGTGTTTATGATACAGTTCATTATGTGAACCCAAGTCTGGTCATAATGTCGAGGCCATAGAAACACATGGTTTAAGAGGTTAAAGGATATGTGTAGGTTTTACTGAAATGCCATGTTGCAAAATTGCCTGGTGTCCATCTGCCTGTGATCAAAGTGTCCTTTACCATGTGTCTGGTCACCCTCTAGAACAATGCTCCTCCTGTTAGAAGTCACAATGCCCCCCCCCCTCTTACATCACCACCCCTTCCTTGTCTGGGAGACCATACTGGGGTGTAATTAAAGTCACCCTCCCACAATGCCCCTGGTAGTGAGTGTTTCACTGAGGGGTGCAGGAGATTACACCCAGACACAAAGGGATGTTTCTATAGGGCTACTGTCTGGGGCCACCCCTGGGCCAGCAGACTTACATCATCAAAGTACATCACAACAGTCTCAAGCTTTTAAATGGAAAAGTTTCCAGACAGGGAATGTTCAGCTGGACACAGCCCAGGGCAGATTACATGTCTGTGTGTGGTCACTGAGTGGTCAGTGACAGGCCTTTGTGATTAGCCACAAACTACATAAGAACATATCTGATGGTGTTTATCACAGATTATCAAGCAAAAGGTGGTGATATTTTGTCACTCTTACCTGGATTAATTGCCTGGACATTCAGACTCTAAAAAGTAAACTTTTTATATTGTAATACCCATTTTTGTATGTAGCTTACATTTGTACATTTCAAATTTTAGAATTTGAACATGTCCACATTGCAGCCAGTGAGCAGTGATGTTGCCTACTCTTAATAAAACCTTGTTGTGGATATTTTGTGTGTATCACCATTCCTGCCCACTGGTTAGCAAATATCTGTACATAGAAAGTGAGATTGTTTGGTTTTGTATATACAGCGCAATGGCTCAGGTGTAGAGCTTCGGACTCTCGACTAAGAGAACCCGGGTTCAAATCATGTGCTGTGGTGTTAAAACCTCGGCAAGTTTTTTCACTCTAAATTGCTCCAGTTCACTTAGCTGTCTGTATAAATGAGTACTTGGCTATAGACTGTGGTGGATGTGTGTATGAGCAGCCTTTGCACATTAATTGTAGCATGTGGCTGGATGCTTCCTAGAGAAGTTGAGATGGTATTTGATGGAACAGGTCTGTCGGGGGAAGTGTAAAGGCCTGGATAGTGCGCGATATAATAATTTACCTTTTTACTTATTTCATGTTCATTATTTATATAAAAAATATTTTAAAACAATTCTTGGGGTAAAACATAAAAACATCTCTGTTCAGAAATCTTGACCACTGTCCAGTGTCTTGCCTGAGAGCAGTGCAGCTGGACAGTGCTGATTGATTCACAGAAAATACCACCAGGCATCATTATAATAGTTACAAAAGCAGTAGAGGTTTGCTCTGATCTCGGCAGGCAGATGTGATCACTTGAAGTAGAAACAAGTTTTTTATATACTGTGGCTGTTGCATTCACTGTGGGCGGACGACTAATCAATCATCCATATATTTATCTGATCAAAATGTCCCTGGCCTACTTGGAAGTTTGCAAAGGATTGAATTACTTGGAATAAATATGCCGGGCAATCACTGCAGGTGCTCGATGCAAAGACATAATCTACATCAGAACGATCTGATTTTGAGTTACCTGAGTTGCAGTTATGAGGATACCTGTCTATCTTCCGCTTAGTCCACCAGAGTAGAGCAAAACATATATCTCTGATCAGCGTGTGTCATACATTTATACCGCGGTGTGGAGCCATCGGTGTTTTGGTAAACACATCTATCAGGCAAGGAAACTCATCCGTGACGTAAACTGTTGATAATGGGAAACGTGAAGTTAATAGGGATAGATTGCCAGGTTAATGGGCTGTCTTAGGTCTAGGAGACAGTCTGAGTGTATAGTTTCCCTTGTGTCATATTCTCACTTCTAGGTCCGTTCGTGTATTGCATATGCCAACGTTTTGTTTGTTAGAAGTAAATAACAATAACTCTTTCAGTCCCACAGAATCTGTTCACCAGTTCTGCTCAGAAGTGCCACACAGCTAATTACCCTGATCTTGGTTTCGAATGTATACTGCCATTGGTTAGTTTAGAGCAGCATGCAAGTCTGAAGCAAGACTTCAGTCTGTTTAGCTCTGAATCAGTTCAGTAAACCAGTTTTGGTCTTAGCCACACCTACAAGCAGACCAAAGGAATTACTGGCTTTGACTGTCACCTACATGGCTGGGGCAGTCAGACCGAAAAAGAACCTGTTAACTATGAATACCCCACCCCACATGAAAGTAACCCTATCAGCCCTGTGGAGGGTGTTCAAGGAATCAGCCCTGATCTTCCAATTAGGGGGTTAAGAGGGCAGTTTGAAGTCTGCTACTGTGGTGTACTTGCTGCTACTGTCTGGGGTGGAGACTGCCTCTGATCACCCCACCCCTTCTGATCACTCACCCTCAGCAGGAATGTTATCTCAACCCCCACCTGTCACAACCAACCCCCCCTGTGATATGTTGTCCCTGATGGGGTAAATACCCTGGAAGTGGGGTATGAGCTGTTTGAAGTTTCAGCTCCTGTTAGTTTTGACTGTCTTATCTGAAGCTCACCTTTTTCTCTGCACTCTGTCATGTCCTCTACTGGTATATTGTAGAGAAGTAAACAACCACATCATGGCCTTGGGCTTACCCTGGATGGGGTGTGTTATAGGCTCAACCAGGTAAACAGTGTGGGTTCTTTGTAGTGGGGGTATCATCTTATTTTCAAGGGGGGAGGATAAGAAAATAAATGCCATGAAGACACAATGAGACTGCAGGTTGAGTGGCAGCTGATGGCAGTTGTGACTGCTAACTTCTCATTACAAGTTACCAAGTCACATGGTCACCATCAGGAAATAAAGCTTTTACTACTGACACTGACACTGACACTGACACTGACACTGACACTGACACTGACACTGACACTGACACTGACACTGACACTGACACTGCTATTATTTGTCTAACTGACAAACTTCTTTCACAGTGCAGTGACGCCAGAATAAGTTGTCTCCGAAAAGGATATGTTTATCCCACTGTTTATTGATTCCCACAACATTAAAACAGGTACAGATAATAAAATTATATATATATATATATATATATATATATATATATATATATTGGCATATGTAGCAATATATTTAAAATATATACAACTGAAGATTACAGTAAAAAAATTACAATTTACATTTTCTTAAAAAGAAAAGAAAAAAGAATTGTTGCGGGATGGGAGAGAGACTCCTACTTAGATCAATCTGGTTGCTGTCATAGGAACAACTAATAACTAATTTGGACAAATTTACTTTCACAATAGGTTTCTGAGGATAACTTAACTTGTTCCAGACTAACATCCCACACTGGGATAGGGGCTTTAGAAGCCTGGCAACAGATCAGTTCCTGCTGACCATTGTGTCTTGACCACAGCTGACCACTCCCTCCTGTCCACTTCACACAACCTTCTATTGTGTCCGCCTCAGTAATTGATCCCTCTGCCCAATGCCCCTGTGTTCTTGGCCCCTTTCAAGTGCACTCCCACCAGGAAACCAGGGTTACTGGAAGTGAGATTCTGTTACCTAAATTACATGTATACATTTCCTGGTTCTGCTGGACATCACTGGACATCACTGGACATCACTTCAGTGGTACCTTTGGTGGGATTTTACTCTGTTTATGTAACATCCTTGTACCAATTTGCATTGATTGAATTAAGTTGCTGATCTGAGATGTAATGTCACCCTGGTGACATCCTAGAATGATGTAACATCACCCTGGTGACTTCCTAGAAGGACATAACATCATCCTGGTGACATCCTAGAGTGACGTAACATCACCCTGGTGACTTCCTAATAGTGTGGTGTTAACTTTGATATTCTCAGCATTGAGCATTGGTGTGATTTTTTATGCTTTTGATGTCTGAATGTACATTCATTTGTCTTTGACACTGTGTGATGTTGTTAGTGATTGACCTATATGTGGTTACATGTTACTACTTACTACCACATCAGTGACATCACTGTGTTGTCAGAGTCATTTCTTGTATTACATCATCTCCATAGCTGTTCAGCTGGCGTCTTCCCGTTATAGCTGCTATAACGAATAAGCTACTTCCTGTTATGGGTATTTCCCACTATAGCTACTTTCTATTTCTGTTATAGCTTCTCATTAAGTTTGTCTGTTTAACTAGCCCGTTATAGCTAGACCATTTACATTTGTCATTTGAGAAGTGTCAGAAGTAAAGTTTTCAAGTTTCAGTTAACCTTTATAGACGTGCTATAGTTGCTTAGTTTAACGTACAAAGTACAATCAGGGCTTTAGAAGCTTGTTAAGAAATGCTTGTGATAAAATGTGTTAAAAAAAATTATTGTTTTTATTGTGCAAACTTGCTATGCCCAGTGTTGTATTATTTGGGCCAGACTATATTGTTTATCCTGTATGGTGGATGACAAGGTGAATATTTCACCAAAACTACATAGAAGGGTTACAGAAATGAGATACTTCATAATAAAACAAGGTAGCGTTGTCTTTTCACAAAATGAATTTGAAACAAGATCAGCTGTAAAACATGAATTGAGGAAACAGTTTCTTCCCTTGGGTGTTGCTGAATTGGGAATAATTGTTTGTGTTGAAGAAAGAGAGTTTTGTGGGAGTCACACTTTTGTGTATTTCATTTTCACCTATTTTGCATACCTGTATAATCGTTCCGACTCACCGCATCTCCGGTGACATCAGCGGTAATAAGTGTCAGACTAGACGCATGACATGTCAACAGATGCAGACAGTGTCAACTGAAGTGTCACACCAGTCCTAAATTCCCACATGGGAGCTGGGATGGTACTTATCCGAGTAACTGTATTTTCACAGTTGTGTTTCTGTCCCTCTCACAATAGGGACACACCTGTAAGGGACTTGAGTCCATTGTAGTCCTGTCAACTTACAGGTGTTAGCTGGTCTGTCCACCTGTTGCAGTCAGTCCAAGCTGTCACTGGGCAGGGGTGGCACTAATTAGTAATTACCCTCTGCATGCTCAGGGGTGTTATTGTTCCTTGACATGACAGATTCACTTGAATCAGAGATCTGGGGCGATGACGTAATATTTTAAATTGGGTTCAGTTGTGTTTATTTCAACAACAGTCAAACAGAATTGCAACATAATTGTCCTGTATTTATAAAAGGAAAAATGTATGTTTGTTGTTTCATGTCTAGTTACAAATCACACTACCTGGAAGGCCATAAATAACCTGAATAATAAAGCCGAATGTGAATAATATTAGTAACTCTATCTCCATGGGACCGAACATTCGAATTTGCATTCTTTTAATCATCACAGTTAAAACACTAAAACTGTACACGTATCATTGCCATAATTCCAGTTATTGCTCAGTCACTCCAGGTGCTGTTTTAAGTCAAAGTATCTCTATTCAATCAACGTGTACTGTATTAAAGTTACAGGCAATTTGACAGCTTTGTTGTTACAATAACTTTGAGAAAATCCAGCTCAGTCACTCCTTTCATCGTTTTACGACCAGCCAACTTGAGATATGACTTCTACACAGAGTGAGTCTAAAAGCAGTTCAACCGGAATGACACACCCATAAAATAACTAGTGTTACCAGAACCAGCCTGGCACCAGAAGCATTCAATCCACTGTTAGTGATGAAACGTCACGGAACCATGCGACAGATGAAGTTTGTGGTTTCAGTTATCTGTGAGCTGTTTTTTTCAGTCTACAGTTAGGTGTAAACATTTTAGCGAGAATGTTCAACAGACGTGTTATATGGAGACGTCATGTCACTGAGAGGGAAACCAGGCTCTGCTCCGCTGAAAGATTGTTTTCATTTTGATAGCGACACGCCGACACCCACTTTTTGTTTTGTGGTGCAGGAGTTAGTTATAGTTTTAACAGCCACAAGGATACAGGACACCCAGATCAACAACCGCCAACCTTGCAAAGATACAGGACACCCAGATCAACAACCGCCAACCTTGCAAAGATATGGGATGCCCAGATCAACAACCGCCAACCTTTCAAAGATACGGGACACCCACATCAACAACCGCCAACCTTGCAAAGATATGGGATGCCCAGATCAACACCGCTAACCATGCAAAGATACAGGATGCCCAGATCAACAACCGCCAAAGTTGCAAAGATATGGGATGCCCAGATCAACACCGTTAACCTTGAAAAGATATGGGATGCCCAGATCAACACTGTTAACCTTGCAAAGACACAGGACACCCAGATCAACAACCGCCAACCTTGCAAAGATACGGGACACCCACATCAACAACTGCCAACCTTGCAAAGATACGGGACACCCACATCAACAACTGCCAACCTTGCAAAGATACGGGACACCCACATCAACAACCGCCAACCTTGCAAAGATACAGGACACCCACATCAACAACTGCCAACCTTGCAAAGATACGGGACACCCACATCAACAACTGCCAACCTTGCAAAGATACGGGACACCCACATCAACAACCGCCAACCTTGCAAAGATACAGGACACCCACATCAACAACTGCCAACCTTGCAAAGATACGGGACACCCACATCAACAACTGCCAACCTTGCAAAGATACGGGACACCCACATCAACAACTGCCAACCTTGCAAAGATACAGGACACCCAGATCAACAACCGCCAACCTTGCAAAGACACAGGACACCCAGATCAACAACCGCCAACCTTGCAAAGATACGGGACACCCACATCAACAACTGCCAACCTTGCAAAGATACGGGACACCCACATCAACAACTGCCAACCTTGCAAAGATACGGGACACCCACATCAACAACCGCCAACCTTGCAAAGATACAGGACACCCACATCAACAACTGCCAACCTTGCAAAGATACGGGACACCCACATCAACAACTGCCAACCTTGCAAAGATACGGGACACCCACATCAACAACCGCCAACCTTGCAAAGATACAGGACACCCACATCAACAACTGCCAACCTTGCAAAGATACGGGACACCCACATCAACAACTGCCAACCTTGCAAAGATACGGGACACCCACATCAACAACTGCCAACCTTGCAAAGATACAGGACACCCACATCAACAACCGCCAACCTTGCAAAGATACAGGACACCCACATCAACAACCGCCAACCTTGCAAAGATACAGGACACCCACATCAACAACTGCCAACCTTGCAAAGATACAGGACACCCACATCAACAACTGCCAACCTTGCAAAGATACGGGACACCCACATCAACAACTGCCAACCTTGCAAAGATACAGGACACCCACATCAACAACCGCCAACCTTGCAAAGATACAGGACACCCACATCAACAACTGCCAACCTTGCAAAGATACGGGACACCCACATCAACAACTGCCAACCTTGCAAAGATACGGGACACCCACATCAACAACTGCCAACCTTGCAAAGATACGGGACACCCACATCAACAACTGCCAACCTTGCAAAGATACGGGACACCCACATCAACAACCGACAACCTTGCAAAGATATGGGACACCCACATCAACAACCGACAACCTTGCTCGTGTGGAACCGATTTTGCCTATTTTTTATGTTTTAATATAATCAGAAATAATAATATATTTAGTTAATAAGAAAATACGCATTGATAGTATACTGCCCATTAATTTTTTTTAAATAAAACCCTGGAACGGTGTGGTCAAAAACATAAAAAATTAAACGTTAAAATTGTAGACATAAGAATGGGATATTGTGGCGACTGATAACAGACCCAGACTGTATACCAGTGTATAACATAATCAACATACACAATTATATGTGAAAAGCTAATGGTCAGGGAGACTTCCACTAAGACACTGAATATGTCGCTAACATGGGAGCCACCTCTGTACTATTAAACAAGTACATGGAAATAATGTTTTCAATTAAGAATAAAAATAATAGCAATAATAATAAAACACTATGTTTACACGGGTATACTCAAGCTTATAATTGTGTCTGTGTAAAGTGTGTGGGTGTGGGTGTGGGTGTGGGTGTGGGTGGGGTGGGTGGGTGGGTGTATATATATATATACAATTATATATATGCGTAATAACTGTCAAGCGTAACGTTTGGCTAAGAAGTTTGACTTTATGCACACCTGTTTGCGTACGGTACCATTTGATTAAAATGTTCTCATTGTGTTGGGATGACTGTCATTTCGCCCCTAAAGAGTGATCAACCCCTGAATGTACCTGCAGTGAAATTACCCCAGCAAGTGTCATTCTTATATTTGTGGCATTTATTGGGTTTCCGTAACATGGTATCTATCTTTGAGTAATTACGGAAGACATTCTGGCCAGTCTAATGTCCTGTATTGGTCAAAGTTTGTGCCGTTTAACAAGCTGTAAATTTACATAATTGTTATATTGGGTTCGGTTAATTGATGTGTTACTGATGTCAATAGGTGTGTGTCACTACTGACATGTCTTACTGATGACACACATGAAGGCGTGTCACTGTTCATGAGTTGTTAGGTGACTTGTTGAGGTGTTTTGTCAGTTTGTCACCAGGTGTCTCTCTGTTTCAGGAGAAACTGCGCAGGAAGAAGTTGCTCGAGGTTGCTCCTCGTCGAACATCCGGTCGTCTTGAGGTGAAGCGCCATATGCAGGAGGAAGAATCAAGTCACTGGGACCAACATGGGCCAGTAGGTGGCCTTAAACATGTCCAAGTTGTAGAATTGTGGGAGGGTGGTTCCCAGCTACGGCACCATCTGTCGCTGTGTACCAGCTCTCTAGCAGAGGTCACAGGTCAACCACACCTGATTGATAGCACATAAATATGTGAGAGTTCATTGTGATATTTGACACCTGTTATCGCACACCTGTGCCACAGGTGCATGTGTTGTGACGCTGTCATGCAGCGTGACTGCATCAGAATGCACCACTGTTTACCACGGCAGTAACCGAGCAGTAGACGGCACCTGGGTAACTGAATGTACTGACTTAAGGGTTAAGTTCCGCTGATCGGTCACTTCCAGTAAGAGTGTGGGCCAGTTCGTTTACCACTGTTAAACAGCCACTTCTGACCGACACTGTGTAGTGTGCAGATTTGTAAACAAACCTAATTTGTTACATGTTTCTGTAATCCAAGTTGACCTGTTACCATGGAAATGCACATAACAGGAAGAGGAAGTGTTGATTCAACTTAACATTTTACAAAATAGCATTATCACAGTTTACCCTAGCGGTATAATGATAACATCCCAGTATTCTCCACCGAAAATAATAAAACTAGAAACTGAATACACTGATGTGAAGATTTTAGATTTCTTTTCAGAAATATCTGTCATTTATAAATGCTAGTGTGTGTAAATCAAATGATGTACACTGAGATTGTTAAAAAAAAAACGTATTGAAAGTGGCTACTCGCCCGTGGGACTTGCGCCAGTCACTCATTACTCATTCCTGTGAAATTTTACTCTCCACAGGGAAATTGGTGAGTTTTCAGTTTGGGCCCTAAACTCCAGAGACAAGTCCACCAGTAGATTTTTGCCAATGTCTCACAGACAGTGTCATTGGTGACACAAAAGCAAAAATGCTCCTTAAATTTAACATTGGATTTAATGATGGATTTAATGATGGATTTTCCAGATGAGCTTGTTGCGTTAGTGAACAGTCAAACCCCCAGCTTCTGGCATAGTTTGTGCCATTTGAGAACAGAGTCAGTTGGACCCACGAAGCAGTGTAGGTGAATCCGTGCAGACAGGCAGGTTGATTCTCCCAGCAGGTGGCAGCGCATGCGCAGGGGGCAGTCAGTGCGGGATTAGGTACCGGTACTACATTTAAAAAACACTTACCCTTTACATTCAATTTACCCCGTCCTTCATCACTGGAGTCACTGAGGTGTGTTGTGTGTTATGTAGAACCCCTACAGCAGTGGAGAGTGGGGCAGGAGACGACGAAATGAGGAGGATCTCACCGGCAATCTGGAGGAGATGGAGAGAAAGCAGAAGGAGGAGAGGGAGAGGGAGAGGGAGAAAGCCAGGCAAGGTAAGCGTTTCAGGAAGAGATTTGAGAATGTGTATAGAGTGTACAGGTGGTATGGAGGTGTACAGATAGTGCGACTGGCCATCAGTGATGGGAATACAAAAGTTGCATTTAACCCCTACTCATTTTAATTTTACTGACATTTTCTCGGGTACAATTATTAAACATTTAAGTAATATTTTATTTAAAATTTAAATAATACAGTAATTTTATTTCTCACACAACAGTAGGAAACAGTGGTGGCATCTAGTGTGAACAGAAGAAAAAAAGTGTGCCTATTTCCCACCAGGTGGTGCCACTCGTGCCCCATGCATTTTGTCGACAGCTGTAGTACTGTATGTTGAGAATGTGTGAATTTGAGTGGGAGACCGTTTGTGATTACCACATATTTGACTAATAATAAAAGTAATGTAATAACTTTGTTACATGTGTATTAAACGTGTATTATACGTGTATTATACATGTACAGCGTCATGTGTGTTGACTTGTTCCAGAACGGATGCGGCGGGTTGAACTGAGGGAATTAAGGGCGAGCCTGATAGCCCAAGGGAAAGAAATCCCACCAGAATTGTTTGGAACACCACACCAAGAATCTAATTCGGAAAGGTACGCCCATAGTTTCTTCTTTATTTACACCAATGGAAACATGGTTAATTCGATTTTTACCATTGCAATATATTTCTAAGAAAGTTTCTTAATTGAATGCAAGATTGATATGTGGTTGTTTGGTAATATAAATAACGGTTTCCCTGAATTAGTTGCGTAATTGTCTTTGTCAACCGCAGTTGATAGACTAGATACACCTATTATGTTGTATCTTGGACACTTCACATAAACACAACGTAGCATAACTGAGCTGCTTAGGAAACATTTCTTGGGCATTGTAAAAGAAGACTGTGGACTGGGTGTGTCTGTGTGAGCATGTCTCCGTCAGTCTGACATCTTAATGGTATTCTAGCTGCCCCATCACTTGTAGATTTAAAGTTTTCTCTAAAGTGCTCCAGTGGAAATATTGGATGCAAATGAAACAGCCAGTCAGTGTCCACTGCTGCCTGTGGGTGGTGATGACAGGTACCTACAATACTAATGACGAGCAAACTGATGAAATTTGGCAAATGTCTAATATTTCTGTTGCTTTTTACAGTGATGATTCAAGTCAGGAAGAGTTGATGAACGCAATGGGGCGAGGTGAGTGGAGCTGACTCATCACAGAGTCAGGCTAGAGTCAGTGAAATGTACACAAAAGAAAGACAGTAGAAGGATCTCTCAAGTGTTTATAGCATCCAAACAATGATAACAATCTACTTGGGGCGTAAGTAAGTTACCACCCTTTAAATTGCCAGTCAGCCTGTTTATCCACTAATCCACTTGTCAGTCCCAAATGTCCTGTAGTAATTACTACATTGCACACAAAGTGAGCTTAAGGTGATGTTTTAGAATTAGTTCACTCACTAGTTGACGTGAGTGGCATGCTGGGAAGTCTTGTTACGCGTTTGTTGCAATGTTGGTTCTTGTCCTGGTTCAGTGCTGAGCCTCGTGCGCCAGCGGAGAGACGCCTGGCCATTCCGTCACCCGGTCGACGAGGAATTTGCACCCGGATATCAGGCTGTGATACAGGTAAGTACAGCCATGTGCTTTGTACGGGAGCAGTCTGCAAGTTACAGGTGCAAAAAGGGAGGCTGGATGACAGTGATTGTTTGCCGTGTACGTGACTGGGGGCCTGGATACTGCATGGTGTATGCAAGGTCGTGATTGTAGGAGAAGTGATAGAAATACTTTCCAGTTATAATCACGGGAAAACTCACAAACTAGTCATAGGGAAAATCTCATAACTTGAACTCTTTCAGTGATGGCAAACTGGTCTTGTTATTGTAATAACCTGTATATTTATACGTGTTTAGTGGTAGAAAAAACCCACAAGTAGACAGCTTGGAGAAGCATGTAACTTTATGTGTACTTATGTGAGTTGCCTGGTCCTTATGGATATGGTGTGTATGTGGGACGCGTCTATTTTCTTAATTTAATCTGTAGCTGGTTTGTAAATGACCATGTCTCAGTCATGCTGGTGATACTGGTCTGACATTGTCACATGCGTCAAAGCTATTGACATCATTACAGAAAAGCACAGTAGCATACTAGTGAAAACTGCCCTCGATCAGAACTTCACACTCAATGGAGAGGCTCTGTATCTGTACCTGTAACTGGCAACATGTCCTAGGGACACATCACGCCAGTGCGCATGGTGGGTCGTCTGACTTAATTGTTAAAATGTTATTCTGAAATGAGTTTAGTGATTCACTTGAGACAGTGTTTGGGGGGAGAGTTTGAAATCTCTTGCAGCTGTTTTGAACCTAGGCCAAGTGGTTCACTCCATATTGTGTATGCGTATTTTAATGTGAACTAAATAAAACCAAAATAACAAACTGTCTGTTCTGTCATGACTGGTCCGTTGTACTCTCGACAAAAATGGCTACAGGCAGTGGTGGATGTTTTGTATGTAGTGTCTTCTTGTGAGTGAATGCTAGTTGAGATAATGTTTTGACTAAACACGTCGGCCAGGTAGAAACATGAAAAGAAGTGCTTTAATGAGCTATGTTGATGATTGCAGAATGTGCAATTTAACCCTTTAGATCTCAAGTTGGCCAAACCCGCCCGAATTCCGACACCTCAAGTCGACTAAACCCAGAGGCGCTTTCTGGGGGATACTTTTGAAACACATTCAACTTGAAGGATTAACATATTGGCAATGCATTATGGGTATTTCTGGCCACCGTTGCTATTCAGCTTTTCATACTTTCACGCATTTTTTCAAACTGCCCCAGTTTTTCTGTTAGCAAAATGGAGTCGACTGTTCAAGCCGTATCGAACATGTTTCAGACATTGAATATGCGACTTTCGTCGATGCTTTGTTTCAACGATCGTTGTTGTTGTCGGGGAAGTGGGTTGGTCAAGTTGGTCAAGTTGGTCAAGCTCGTTTTGTAGACACACAACGAGACGAGTCCTGTACTCTGTTCCCTATTGGTGCAAGGTGTCGGTATGCTCAACTAGGACATAATACAAGGATCGGGTAGTTGTATTATAACAATTGTGGGATTTGTAAGTTTGTTGTTCGCTTGCTGATTTTTGACCAAGGCTAGCCGGGGTGGTAGCAGAAACGCTTGACAACTGTACTATGACTGGGCACCAGCTTCTCATATTGACAAGTATTGCTTCCATTGTATTTGAGTATTATGCTACATATATCTAAGGTATAATAAAAATCTTGGTACCAATGTGTAGGTAATTAGATTTGCCTTAATATAGATACAAGTAATTCATATAAAACATATCTACATCCAGTGTGAAGATAATTATATGCCCTTTAAGATGATGTTAAAGTAATGCAAATTCAGTAATAAAAGACCTACGCTAAAAAACGGACACCCCTGTCAATTTTCAGAATCTGACCTAGTTTTCTGAGAAATCGGGCTTAACACAAAACATTGCTGAGGTGTAAAGGGCTGAGAAGTTACAATTCATTTACACGTTTTCTTCTCCCCTTTCAGTGTCCAATGGATCTCGAAACGATGGAAAAGAAACTGAGAAATGGCGAGTACGTCTTCCGGGACCAGTTCGCCGCAGATTTCAATCTAATTTTTGACAACTGTCGGAAATACAACGGACCTGTGAATGGTAAGTGACACCAGAATAGACATTTATGATTGTTTTGTTATTGTTTATTTGATGTAAAAACAGAAATTTGCATACACACCCCCCGACCCCCCCCCCCCCCCCCCCACACACACACACACACACACACACACACACACACATATGTAAGCACACACTTCGCACAGGAAAAGAGCATTTCACTGGTCCACACTTCATAAATAACCTGATGCTGTCATGATGACTACAGATTACAAACTTCGTAAATAACCTGATGCTGTCGTGATGACTGCAGATTACACACTTCTGGCGAATAAGCTGGAGAAGTTTGTGAAGCGAGTAATGGAGAAGTATCTGCCGGATGAGCGTGAGTCTTCATCGTCAGAGGAAGATGAAGACAGCGTCGACAATTCCTCCAGCGATGACGACTCATATCAACAAAACATGGTAAATAACTCATCAACAAAACAGGGTAAATAACACGTATCTGCTGCTGTAGTTCAAATAACAGTGCAACAGTGACATGTAAGCCACTGGTTTAAAAGCCACAGTAAACTTTTTAGAATACATTTATGTTGGTTTTCAGTAAACTGTTAGACGTGTACTTGCATCATCTATCATATAACGTCGCAATAAATATATTTTAATTGAACGCCAGGTACAGTCACAAAAATGGAACGATGCCATTTGGCAGTGTCACCAGACCATATTTAGTTCACATAATCAGGTGAGAGTCAATACGTGAGGTTGTCGATGATCTACCAGGTAATTTCACCAGAGGATGAGTCATCTTGCTGGTCCTGATAATGAGTGCAGTTTCCGCTAAAGATAGAAGTGATTGTTACTGTCATTTACGTAGTATAAAGTAATATGACCCAGGGCCAGGGGCAACACCCTTCATTGTTAGACTATTTTGAACTTAAACATATTTCTGTGACCATCTAATTTCTGCAGCAATAGATAATAGGTTTCTGTATAACTCCACTGGCAATGTATGGAGAATAGTTGACAACAGAGAAGTTAAAGCCATAAGATCATTGCCTTTGTTGGTTCTTTCAAATGATATTGGTAGATCAGCTACCACTGGTCCACTTAACTAAATGAATGTGAATTCAAGTGAGTGCACAGTGATGCCTGAGATAGATATATACTGCTCCAATGTTATTGTATACATATATTTACACAAGTTGTGTAAGTCTACAACCGCAGTATTTTCACACGCTTATGTAATTATGTCCTAACACATGTCCTATGTTGACACAGGACGCAAGTGGGGGGAACCAATTCCAGACCCTCAAGCACATACCGTCCCAGCAATGGACGTCTTCACTCAGCAGGTCGTCACTGTCGACTGCCGCGGCGCCATCCCTGACACAACCCCGTCGGCCATGCTACGCCGCATCGTACACCCCCCGGAAAACAACCCTGCCACAGGGGGCATCGACGATCATCACGATCCGGCGAATTCCCGATTCAACGCCACCGGCAAAGTTCTACGCAAGCCATAACATATCAAGCTCGGAGCAGCGCGGTTTAGTGAAGAAATTTCCCGGGAACCTGGCGGAGATAGCGGCGAAGCACGGCCCTGGGAAATACCAGATTGTTGCGGTTCCTGCTGACGGGTTCATCACCGATGTCACATGCATGGCCGTTCAGAAGACCACGGCGCAAAACACGGTTGTCACGAATAACCAGGACACAAATCAACATAAACTAGTGACAGTTGACAACGGTGCTCAGTCGCGAACGTCGAGACTTCTTACGACTGCAGTCAAGGTGGTGCCGACGCAAACCGTGTCGGTGCAGCCCCGTGTCATTATTGACGTCAACGTCGACAACACAGACATTCCAGGCGACAACTCAGGGTAGACCGGTTGTGACTGATGGTGGTGAAACAGGTGTGTTGACAAATAGTTGCCAGGCTCCGGCTGTTGTCCAGCGCATTCCTCACATTCTCCCCCGGCCGCCCGTTGTTCCCGGGCAGTCACTGAAGCCACTGGTTGACCGTGGTCAGCAGAAGTCTCTGGTCAATGGACAGGTCACCGGTTCGCCGAAGACCATAGTGGTCACTAATGGTCAGTCTTACCCCAAGTCGCCCCACATCCAAGGCACAAAAGGGAGTGAGATGACAGTCAAACCAATCGTAGCGAACACCTCTAGTTGTGTGGTCACTCCTGTGTCCAGTCGTGTGTCCACTGCGGTATCCAGCAATAGCACATAGTAGCCATGTTCAGTTCGTTTTTGTTAGATCAAAATATCAGAGCATAGGTTCCGAGTACGTACGTCACTTCAGGTTTTGTTGGTGAAGAATACTCAGTTCCTCGCTAAAGCACATCGACTCGGAAACATACTTTGAGGTACTTTTGGAGTTTGTTGTGAGGTTTGACTCACTCTGTGTGTCACCAGAACCGAGGCTAGACTAGATCCAAGCCACACAGGATTAGGCAATTTTATTGAATTAAGAGCAATTTATATTTAAGGAAGGTTGCCGCAAGTTTTTCACGAATGCTGCTTTCTGTGACTGTGTGTCCTGTCTGTCTGTCTCTCTCTCTGTCTGTCTGTCTGTCCGTCCAGCTATGTCTATCTGCTGGTCAAAACTAAATTTAGCTGTAGAAATTTATTTAAAAAAATATATTTAAAACAGTAACAGACCATTTCTTTAAAAAAACGTTTCAGCATATTATATAATACTAATTATTTTATTGTATTGAAAAAACCCCAAGTAATCTGTCTGGAGACTTTGGTCTTCTTCCGGTGATTTCTTCAGCACAACTGATGTTCTGTGTATGATGATGATGAAGTCATAGTTTTATTGATTAATTTTTAGATATGACAGAATTCAACACTGTCATAAATCTTTTGTGAAAGTATTCAACTAAATTCAAAGCAATTTATTTATGATTGTAAGCATTCGCTGCAGCAGTTAACATATGAACTTGTTTGTTAGAAAGGAAAATGTGAATCACGACTGTTGCAGAACGGTATAGAAACATTGTGTGAATTATATTTCGAATTTATATCAGTTTGAGGGTGTGTTCTGTGTTGATGAAATTCCATGTGCATTCCACTGACGTGATATTGTTGGAATATATTTACAAACTGTACAGTGGCAAAGCTGTTCTTAAATTGCAGAGTATATCAATTCAGTTGGAGATGTTATGTGCGTAAATTATATACTAAATATTCCTGTGGATGCATTTTCAAGAGAGTACGTTGCAATATATTACCCTAGAACCGACGTAATTGTGTAGTGTAATGGAAATGTGTTAAATGTCTTTCCGAATATTTAAATGCTGTTTTATATGTGATGATTGCGATAAGATGAGATTGACTATGTACAGAAATTAGCTGTATGAAACAACACCACCACTAATTGACAAACCTCTTGCCTTCCTTTATGATGTGTTATCTGATGATGGTCTACTGGGATATATATATATATATGTGTATGTATGTATGTATGTATGTATGTATATATATATATATATATATATGTATGTATGTATATATATATAAAAATATTTCTAATTGTGGCTTATGCTGACCAATTAAACATTCAGTGTCGTGTTATGAAATCCACTTCAGTCGTCTGACTTTTCTACTTGTATGAATAATAAATGTTATTTAAACTTTTGAACTATTACTGTACATGGTATAACTATATTATGTAATGATATGAATAATTATTTGTTCCAAAATTAATAATAAATTGTGATTTTGAGAGCACTGTTTTGTGAGGTCGCATATCCTACATGTATCTCTCACAATGGAGTGGTTGGCATAAGCTGCATTTAGGAGTATACAAACGTGTGTATATCAGATTCACTGTGTGCATATGATCAAACTTGATTTGAATATGTTTCTAATACCAATCCCAATGCATCAATACGTGTTCGGTCTCTCCCGTGGACCGTAGGTCTCCCATGGACCATTGGTCTCCCATGGACCATTGGTCTCCCATGGATCATTGGTCTCCTGTGGACCATTGGTCTATCAACTTGTGGTGTACTAAAAAAATAAAGGTAATTATTTTGAGTTGTTTTCTTACAAAGTTGTTTTCTGTTTCCACCTATTGGAGAAGTATGTAAATTGTAAAGTAATGGCTCTCTAGAAGGCGCCACCATGAACAAGGTAAAACCGTAATGCTTTATTGCAAAATAATTGCACACCGTTCTTCAGATCAATACAAGAAAAATTTATATTTCCAGTATTTTCACAGATAGGGATTGGGCGAAATGGCATATTTTATGTATGTTTGGGTTGGGAATAGATCGTATTGGCAGAGTAATAACGTCAAAGTCAGCAACATTTAATAGGGATAGTTGGTCAAGTAACCGGAAACTAAAATGTCGCTCTGAAAGGCCTAACGGGTGATGTCTTCTTACATTGTCTGGTTGATTAAATGACGTGATGCTCAGTTATCATGTTCACAGTGATCATATCAAAGAGAAGCAGAGTTGTAGTTGTATAGAGAAGTAGAGTTAGTAGTATATTTATATATGGTAAAAGCATCAATATGGGTATTGGGCATGCACAAACGCAGTTCCATAAGTGCAATGTACATTTTTATATTTCGTTTTGACATTTTAGTGCTGTTAAGCAAGAGTATAACATTAGTACTATGAATACAATAGAATGAACTGATTGCTAAATTCTGCTGTCATTTAAAAGCGTACCTTTACAACCGTGTCTATCCACCATAGCACCCTGACGTATCAATCAATCTGATGACAACTGGATTTCTTTATTGACTCTGAGATCGATCAACCCTTTTGTATTGATGTGCCTCTGAGTTTGGTTTCTAAGGATTATGGCACAATAGAAGTTAACCTAATTATTATTATTACAATAGAATGAACTGATGACTACAAACACGCAACTGCTGATAACACAAGAAATGGTGGCGATGCTCCTATAATAGTGGTTTAAATAATAAATGCCACTTCTAACATTAAATTTAATATTGTTGCACTTTCAAATTTTGCGTGTCTACGTCATAAGATCCAAGATCCACAGTGACTTGTCTTAAGTTTCTGTAACAAATCAACTCTGTATCTCTCTAGTTTATCTGTGTTTTTATACACTGAGAACCTTCCTGACTCTTACTTGAGAAAATTGGAGTTTCACTCCTATGGCTGCCATTTAAAAACTTGGTGGTTTTGTCTGTTACACATTGCCTCAAGTCACCTAGCTGTACAAAATTGCTGGCTATTGAAAATGGTGGATAGGAGTGAACAAATAGTCTTTGTTCGGTAAAAATAACGTGGCTGAATGCTTCCCAAAAAAGGCAGGATGGTGTTTGAATAGGTGTGCGAGGGTTGAAGAATAAACCACTTTGATTGGATACAATATAAAATTAACTTTTCATTACACCTCAACCACTCCAGCTCAACTGTCCTATACTTCCAGTCTACTCCGTCAGTTTCTGTAACACTCCAGCAGCACGCTTGCATCGCGACCGACATGTTGAGATTCTCACAAAAATCTTGAACCTCCACGATTTTGAAGTTTTACACATTATTATAGCAACATGTACACCTGTAATAATTGGCCAAAACGTATAAATGCTCTTTTGGTTTGTTACTGGTGCTTTTGGAAATAAGTATAAAATAAAATAATGATGTGATATTTTAATTGATGAAAAAATGTAATGCCCCGGGTGAGGATCGAACTCACGACCTTCAGATTGCTCGGATTTTGTGATTATGAGACTGACGCGCTGCCTACTGCGCTACCGAGGCATATAAAATTCGTGTTGGAGAAATGTTGTATCGTATACATCCGTCATTTTTCATTCGTCTTTTGCATGTGTCATAATAATTATACATGTCAATGAAGTGTGCAATATAGTTGATGCGTTCAATATAATGAGACAATACTATAAGTCTGCAACGTATCACGCATGTCATGGGCATGGACGGTCTCAAGTCATGACATATGATATACATCATGTCATGTGCTCGATTGGTGACTCCACCTGGCCCAATTTGCAGTGTTTTGCTAGTATTTCGTTGATTTAGACTCTACACAGTGTATAATATCTAGTGTTTTATTAATATATGATCGTGCGAATGTATAATCTTATCACAATAGGTGCAACATTGGCAGGTTAGGCATATCTTTTTGAAAATTAATATTGGTTTCATTAGCTCACGCTTATATAATTGATATCCGGAAGGTGGCGCCACTAATATATGCAAGTTCCCACCACTGTATAGGGTATGGAGAGGCAATGATCTACGTGGGCTAAGATGCCCCTTGTGTTTCAGTTACAGTTTTTGTTCTCTCTCTGGTGGATATAGACTACCCTGCCACTAAATCTAAGTGACTACTCTGGCTGAAAGTCTTAAACTGACGGACTACACGTTTAAAACATTTCATGTTTTCTTGAATGTTTCATGCACCATTCATGCGTTTCTAATGATTTAACGTTTGTGACGTTTTAAAAAAAAACTTAGCGCGGGAATTTTCATGTATCTCGATCATACATCGTTCACACAACCAGCCTCCACACATGCCCATGCATGACGAAACGTACATTTCTGCGCTAGTATTATGTTATCATTTTCTTATGGGAAATATGATAATAGTAAAACTTTTATAGTACTTAGATGTCCTCGAAAACCCAAGCATAAAGAATCGACATACAAAACCATTAAAGGGAGTGGGCCCCTGTTTCCAAATTTATTTTTATTGTGCAGTTATGTTATACAGTATAATAGAACCTAAACTTCAAAAGGTTACTGGTCCGTTCGCGAATTTATTAGTCCATATTCTAATTGTTTTACTAGTGGTATAATGCGAGAACCCAATGGCCTGTCGAACAGTACGCGTGTGACCGAGTGTGCGTCGTCACACTTGTTTTCGAACTGTTCATCAACACTGGTTTTCACTTTAAACAGTAAATGTATGCAGTATTTGTTGTAGTTCGTATCATAGTATTTATACGCATATATGAATGTTTCGTCAGCGAAGTAAACATATACCTAACTGACCTAAATATTCTGTGGTTGCCAAAAATCGCGTGATTGCTAGCTACATGCTTTTATAGCCCAGAAAGGGTGAGTAATCTCGCATATTGATGCAAGAGGTGATGAAAAGCGTTATTCTCAATTATTATGTTCATTTTATTCAGTTTACCTGCCAAATCCCGTTAGCGTTTCGCGCATACTGTGTGGAGTTGACGGGATAACTTCGGTTCTCGACTGTTTGACACCTACTCTGTTAATTGTGGGACTTTTGCGCGGCAGATCAGTTAAATATAATTTATGAATTGACTAAAACCCAAACTGTAGCTGTCAGCAACTTGTGACTACAAGTGTTTATTCTAAAACTAACCCCACACACCCACCCTCCTTCGTGCCTCGTGTATTGTGTTGTTAGGAATAAAATGCATGAACAATTGTGTCTTTGTAGACTTTAAAATGGCAAATATTTCGCATGCCACGACTAACAATAAATTTCGTCGTTCCAGTATTAGCAGTATTCAAAGTCAAGATTACTGCAATCTGCAAACAATTTGGAAATCATAACTAGTCTGCAGTATTGTTCCCACTTCTATAAGCGCTTTCGTGCGCCATAACCAAGAGAAAAACCTTCCCGATCATGTCTGAAGTTACGTGTTCCCGAATCAACCATATTGTTAAATTCGTCTCTTTACAATACCAGAGCAAATGTATTGGGCGAGAAGAAACTTAAACGGGGAAGGCGATATCAAATGGGGAATCCTTTACGAGGGAATTACAACAGAAATCAGATCGTTATGACAGACAAAACATCAGCATAGAGGGGGAAGACTAGCCGTGTGTCACACGCGTACGCATTCACGCACACACGCACGCACGCACGCACGCACGCACAATATACAATGCAAATAGCAATCATTTGAATGATGGCAACAAAACATTTAATCCAAATAATATATTTATGTCGTGCCAAAGGGTTGCTAAGTAATATATACAATATATACAATATAAATATGGTAAATACTGGCAAAAGATATACATCATGCATACACAATTTAACTATACAAACGTTTCAATTCTGCACAATAATCACCGGTTTAAATTGATGTATTTTTGGTTAGAACTATTTCACTTGTTCAAAACCATTGTCGACGAGTATAATGTTCAGACACTTCTGTCCTTTTTTTTCGTGTATTATATATATATATATATATATATATATATATATATATATATATATATATATACATACATACATACATACATACATACATTTTTCATGTTCTGAGCAACTTTATAGATTTCCGTTTGCATGTAGGTAAACTATTTCTTGATGTGACGATACAGCCACCATTCCTGACTATACTGTTAACATTAAACAATAAATTAATAGTTTGGTAAATATTTCAAAATGAACCATGAAAAATCTCATATATCGAACATAACGGGAGTAAATTATCATTAAATTATAAGTATATTTCCTAGCGTTAATGTACTCAGTTACAGTTATTCGTGTAGTAAAAATATTCTAATTCATTACTATGTCGTGACGACAAATATCCAACATGAAAACGACATGACGTCACCCATCAGTATGACGTCACCCATCAGTATGTTCTGTTGTGGGTTTTGTATGGATCTCGTCAGATACTTGTTATACTCTTCTTTTATGTCACGCCATGCGATACATACACTTTCAATTATACTAAACATATCGATCGCATAAGAACACACATTTGCATAATTATCCTTGCTTAGAATCAACAGACAGTACGCAACATCTACGTTCACGGTATGAATTGACACTTCAGGCAGCTTGGATTCTTGCTCACTCCCATACGTGTAGTTGTGAAACTATAACAATCTATCGACATATGCATTATTAATATTTTTATGTATCCAAATTGCCAAATATTTAACGTGATAATTCGAATGTGGTGCTTAGATCGTCACAATGGCGTCGCCGCACGTTTGCAATGGCGTCGCTATACGTACTAAGTAATAAAAACAAAATTGGATCCAACGTTGTCCGTAGAAAACTGTATCTTTAACAAGAAAAGCTAACACGTTTCTTGTTTGCTTATGTAAAATATAATAGACATATCCGCGAGTGTGGTTTATCAGCGTGTCATTCATTCAGATATGTCAGACCTCCCTAATCTCACGGTATACCGCTTTAGAGGAAACTCTACAGTCAAACCACGATGAAAGGTTAACATAATTAGGTTGCTCATACACTTCATTCAGATACACGGTCAAAGGAACATTTCACGTAGAAAATAAATGCCCCTTCCCCGCCTTCTCCGTCTTTGTATCACTACGACGTTCCTGGCGCCACATCAACATCTACGGTACTCGCGCCATCAACAGCGTTAACAACACCGGGTTCTGTGCAATGACTAAGAACCAAAGCTAACAATGTTTAAAGAAGATGGTCCTATCCGGTTGGTAGGTTAATAGGATTTGAACGAAAATGCCGAAAACCAATAGAAGCAAGGCATTGCTGGTTCTATTGACAATCAGAAGCGCTGAGGCGATGGTCGAACACTGAGGACAAGTGACACCGGAACACAGATTATGTCAGAACGATTGCTGAAACATGAGCATAACCACGTATAGTATAGCTATACACTATCGGCCATGTGTTACATTCGCACCTGGAATTCCCGCGTTGGCAACAAGGGAAGGGAAGTGGGTGAACGATACACCACCCATTTCGAAAGCCTATTTTATACATGGCGGGTGTTTCAAGCACGCGTGCATCAGCGCGCACTATGTTATATTACAGTGGCTAAAACTCACATTTTGTCAGTGACATGTCCAAACGCATGCGCGCCATTTAATGTACTATCACGACTGCGCCCTCGAACGACACTTCACTTCCGGCCGACCCCATTCCTAATGACGTAGACGGCGCTATGACGTCGAGGTATCCGCCTTGGTACAGATAAACGTTGGCGACTGCGACGATGTTTGTAGAGACGAGAGCGATGGCGGCGAAACAGAAGCTCCAGCTGTATGAGTATTGGAAGGCAGGCATGTTGTCTATGGGCGGCTTCCGGTAGCCGACTTCATCGCTGACGGCCCGCACGTAGAGCACCAGACCCAGCGTCAACAACAGACCTGGAACAACCAACGACAGCGTCAGTAAGGGTAGGTCTCCGTATAGCAATCCTACATCTGTACGTGTCGTCATTGTGACGATCACAGCTGATTGTAGTAGTATTCAGTATATATTTGACACATCAAATGCCTGTTATTATCATAGTATTATTATTAGTAGTAATAGCAGTGGTAGTGGTAGTTGTAGTAGTAGTAGTAGTAGTAGTAGTAGTAGTAGTAGTAGTAGTAGTAGTAGTAGTAGTAGTAGTAGTAGTAGTAGTAGTAATAGTAGTAATAGGGATATTTGATTCACAACAGGATGTCGTAAAACACAAACCGCTTCTTTCACAAACACAAACACAAACACACACAAACACCACACACACACACACACACACACACACACACACACACACACACACACACACACACACACACACACACACACACACACACACACACACACGCACGCTTCACACGTAGTTTTTTCTTTGCGATGTTGAGCCACATTGCTAGGCATGGGCGTTATGTCCATTGGCCTATAAAATTATACATGAGAAAACGCAATCTTTGCATGCCGATCGTACGCGCGACGTGATTGAAATGATAATCATGACGGCATAGTCGTCTATACGTAACAATAGGCAAAGCAATATGGCGGCCGTGCTTCACGTCAAATAGACCTTTTAGCATTACGCTTCCTGTTCATGTGCCCTCCAGAGCAGTGGTTATGCCCCAAACATTGCATTACGCCCAGTGCTACTTTATGACTAGAGCTTTGAAAAATTAAACACTTAGTGGAGCGTTTATCAACACGATGATAAGCCGGAAATTCCGCGTGAACGGTAATAAGCATGTACCCCCATTATTATTTTTGTTATTCTGAACATTCGTTAATCCGTACATAGATCTACACTTGGAATTTAGTATTTCCATATTAACGCGGTTTAGTGGTTGGGTAACTTGGAGCAGAACGCCCCATGGAAGTAACACGGATCACCCGTTATATCCCGCAAACCGGCAAACCTTGCAAGCGAATTAACGTCATATAGTGGAAACTGGTTCTGTCACTTAGTGAATACTCTTGGCCACCGCAAGACCAGATGCTGTCAACAGTAAGTTCATACTTCTACTTTAAAGTTTTGCATACCATGCGATCTATTAAACACCCTTCATGTTATGTCGATGCTTAGTGCTTTCACATTCCGCGCGTCACTGGTGCTAACGCACTCACATTTCTACATATTTCCAACGACGTTGATCAAAATGTAAGAGCGGCATTAAATGGTTAAACGTGATTAATGAATACTTTGGCAGTAGTGTGTACGAGGTAAGACGCCTCTTTTAGACCGGTGCAAAACGGTCCCAGAAGTACAGTATGAGGTGTTACGTGTTTTCAGTGACGACTGTAATGTTGATGCAAAACGCTGGTTCCAGTGACGATTGTAATTATGCTGTTATAGTGTAGGCCTAACTCATGACAAGTAATGCCGATTGGTGATTCGTTTTGTTCACATGGATTGTCAAATGTCAATTATATAGTCGATGATGGTTTAAATAATTAATATTTAAAAAACATGTTTTATCATTACAGCGATTAAACATAATATTCACAGAGTAAATATGCTTCGGACCGCTTTACACCAACAAAGGACGCTTTTGTTCCATGCCTAGGGCAAGATGATTTTATTGGAGCAAATTTTATAAACTTGTAACTAGTCGCGGACACAACGTCGTAGATGCAATTGTTTTTATCTTTAAGCAAGTTGTGAATAATAAATACACGACTTTACCCTGGGGACGGCGGCATACCCTATGGTACCCTACAGGTTTTATGACATATGGTTTGTTTGCAAATAAATAATTATATCTCTCGTTGAAATTTGAACGAATGTTTAATTCTGGTGGTTTCGTTGTTTCTCCTTTGACAAGAAAAGATCAAATTAATTTATCCAATATGTCTAAGTTAATCTTTAATCTACGTTATAATAAACATTATTGGATGATTACGTCTAACTTTCCTTTATAAACAAAACTGATAAAAGTAAAATTTAACTAGGGCGACTTGCTACGGCCAGTCTACAGTTCTCACTAAAACAAGTTTGCCTTATACTTTCGTCTCAACTAAAACAAACAATTATAGCCGACATTTCAACAAGATATACAAGGAAAAATCTGAACGCACCATGTTTTCGGCTACCATTTTGATGGCTTCACGGACTTCGTTATTAGGCGTTACGTCACGAAAATACTATACCAGTGGGTTGCTACACAACTCAAAGAGAACAAAAAGGTATGACGTCACCTGTGACGACGAGGATGACACTACCAATGAGAGCGAAGTAGCTGCGCGTGAAGCGACCGAAGGTGGCACACGCGAGGCCCACAACGAGGGTGACGAGGCTGAAGACGACGGCGAGTGAAGCGTGTCTCATGGCGCCTACAAGGGAAGGCGTGGTACACGTTTAGACGAAGCTTCAGACTAGTTTGTCAGATCCGTTACCCAGGACTAGCCACTGTTGTATTGAGTGTGTGGTGACATTTGATGTCATTATTAACCCAGCTGGCACCCGCTGTTTTGTCATTAGAGAAGGATACGATGGAGAGAGAGAGAGAGAGAGGGGGGGAGGTGGATATATATATATATATATATATATATATAAGATAAATATATATATATATATATATATATATATATATATGAGAGAGAGAGAGAGAGAGAGAGAGAGGGGGGAAGACAGACAGACAGACAGACAGACAGACAGACAGACAGACAGACAGACAGACAGACAGACAGATAGACAGACAGACAGAAAGAGAGAAAGAGAGAAAGAGAGAAAGAGAGAAAGAGAGGGAGAGAGGGAGAGAGGGAGAGAGGGAGAGAGGGAGAGAGGGAGAGAGGGAGAGAGGGAGAGAGGAGAGAGGGAGAGAGAGAGAGAGGGGGAGAGGGGAGAGGAAGGAAATGAGATATATATATATATATATATATATATATACTGAGGGAGGAATGGAGAGAGAGAGAGAGAGAGAGGAGTGAGGGAGGAATGGAGAGAGAGGGAGAGAAAGAGGGAGGGAGAGGGAGGGAGATAGAGGGATAGAGATAGAGGAATAGAGAGAGAGAGAAGAGATAGGGGGAGACAGGGAGAGAGAGAAGGAGAGAGAGAGGGAGAGGGAGAAGGGAGAGGGAGAGGGAGAGGGAGAGGGAGAGGGAGAGGGGGGGAGAGGAGAGGGAGAGGGAGAGGGGGAGAGGGGGAGGGGGGAGAGGGAGAGAGAGAGAGAGAGCATGTATTCATGACTCAGACACATTTTCGGTGTTTGTTAACAAATTAATCGTTTTGAAATTGCAAACACTGTTTCAAGTTTATTAATTTGGCTGTCAGTATATGTATACATCCAACACACATGTTATGCTATTAAGAGCTATATATTTGAAGTTGTGAAGACCGTACAAATTCCCTTTTCTATGCATAGTCCAGATTATGGCACAAGCCAGTAGAGCCTGTCCTGCTGTGTTATCTCGTTGTAATTCGAGGGAAATTGTTCCCGAAGTACATTGATGGGAGTTATCCCATGAATTTACAGTTTTCTGACTAAAATCATACACGCAGTAGGAGTATGGATCTCCACGAAATCCATAATTGGCTTTGTAATTGTATCGTGTCTTGTGTGAGGTTCGTCGACACCTGTTTTGCTGAAGAATAGTTTGCTGTGAATATTTTGCTTTCCGAATCAACGTGCGAGGGAAGTTGCAGATCACCGTAACAATTTGATCTGTGTTGCGGTCAGGCATGCATCGACTAGAAGTACCGGATCAATTATGCAAGACTGTCAATTTATGTTATCCCTTATCCAGTCCCATCGCGAATTGCAAAATAAACAACTAACGTATTTTCACTTCAACTACAATGAAGACTGACATGCAAAAGTCTCGGAAAATGCATGGGAACATTGGATTTGGGTACATCCACGTCGACTCGTGGTTCAGCTACGTTGAAAGATACACATCGAAGATATTATGTTTAACTAGTGACAGAGCTGACCACATTGACAGGCTTAATGCCCTATTGTGTTCGTAATGAGTTCGTGATTAACGTGCAAACGAACGCCAATGACGAGGTCCGATTGAACGGATCCCACTACGGACAGAAGGACGGACAGAAGACGTTCAACTCACGGACAATAGAGAGGGTAGTCTCGGCCCCGGAGACCCGATCGCCATAGTCGATGGCGCAACACGCGGGTCGAATAACCCCGTCTGAAACACGTCGACGAGTGTCATCACATGTATAATTCGCAGGCGAAAATAAGTACAACTACAGTCGAATTTAACATTTTATTTTTGTTAGTGACTTACATCACACACACATTTCATAAGCAAAAATAAGTATAACCATAGTCGAATTTAACATTTTCGTTTAATAGTAATTTACATAGATCTTAGCATGGAACTACACGTCGAAGTCACCAGTCTTCATAATTACGGTATTTTGACCTTAACATTCCCGGTGATCAGTTAGATCGTTGAGGGCACAAAGTCGCAAAGTCGTCAACTCGACAGTTTGCTTAGTTCTATTACAGAAAAAAACACGTACATTTTGCTATTAATAACTGCATTTGTATTTTAATACACCACCAACCGATATGTCAGGGACCAACGGCCAAAGAACAGAAACAGGCATAGACTCTCCATACAGGAACTGGCGAATGGAACTTGGCACCTCGCAACTCGTAAGATATAGGCGTACACCTGTACTGGCTTAAAATTATAGTATATATATATATATATATATATATATATATATATACAGTGTGTATATATATATATAATATATATATATATATATATATATATATATATATATATATATATATATATATATACAGTATATATATATATATATATATATATATATATATATATATATATATATATATATATATATATATATATATATATATATATAATTGACAGCAAGTATTTAATTTACGCGAGCATACTTTAAGCCCGGCGTACAATACACAACAAAGGTTTTTGTTGTGTGTTTGGATAAGAAACGACACATGTTGGTGGAACGCGCACACCACACAACAAAAGTTGTTTATGCGCGCACACCACACAACAA
The DNA here is from genome assembly GCA_025642075.2 of Ridgeia piscesae. Classification (NCBI taxonomy): domain Eukaryota; kingdom Metazoa; phylum Annelida; class Polychaeta; order Sabellida; family Siboglinidae; genus Ridgeia; species Ridgeia piscesae. The sequence goes on along the minus strand of JAODUO010000748.1, from coordinate 140,246 downwards.
AAGTTGTTTATGCGCGCACACCACACAGCAAAAGTTGTTTATGCGCGCACACTACACAATACAAGTTGTACAAACGCGCAACAAATGTAGTTACTGCTGCGATCCTAGCATAGCTTAGTTAAACTAAATCCACTCGCCGAAGTCAATCTATGTTGAGAAGATCGAGGTGTTGGGTTGGGCTAAGCCACATATTCGCGATCATGACGAGCGAGGGACGTGCCAGACCCTTGCAACTGGATTACGTAGCGAAGAAAGCGACGAATTCGCAAAATTCCACCAAATAGAACCGGCTCACTTTGATTATATCTTGAGAAGAGATAGACCCTATCATCGCCCGTTTTGACACAACATTTAGAAAGTTCATCTCGTCTGCAGAAAAATTGGCCAACGCGATTCTAGACATGATATTATTAAGTATTAATATTTAGTAGTAGGCCTATCATAAAAAATTCAAAATGACACGGCAGCACGCTATCCAGTCTTTCATATAGGTCAGTGCATGCGACTTGCTCGTTGGTCAGGACAACGTTGGTCAGGACAACTTAACCACGTTTTAGTAATTCTTTAGACTCGCGTACATTACCAACAAATATTTCAAGTCGGCAAAGCGCCCGAATTACAACAGAAGTGTTATATAGTGTATGCCGGGGTTGCGATGTCTCAATTAACATACCTGACTTAATGTGCGTTTTATATAATGAAGTTCAACACTTGTTTAGTTGCGTTATCAATGCGGTTGTTTTCTTGAACAATTATTATGCAAGAACGCTAGATTATGATCGGAATGAAAACTAAAATTTAACAGATTTGCAGTTATATGTTAAGCAATTGTGACAACTTGTGATATAATGGCCACATTGGATATCGCTCAACTGAAACACGTATAGAAGATTTAATGACAATAGCACACATATGACGTAGCTCCACATAGTTCCAGTGGTCACCTGATCGCTTGAGAAAAACACAAGTCTGATTCCCTGTTAGCAAAGGTTTTTCGGGATCATCGTCTATTTCGATCGTATATTGGGCATAGCCGCTCGAATTCTCTCTGTCGTAACGCATTCCATCCGTCTCCACAAACCCCAATTTTGCCCCATCCAAGCCCATTAATCCTCACCGCGTCCTTCATTCTGACCGTTGACGTCCCGCTGCCTTTGCCATCTACCGGTCACCTCCACGCCGCCTTGGTCGCATTAGCGTCATGTCTGCACGCAATGTGTTCAAACAGGTGCAGTCTGATCTTTCGTCGTTAATCCGATTTGCACAGCATACATACTGCTTTCCTTTTCTGATGTGCTGGATGCGCTTTCTGTTTCTATGTATCTCACTCTAAACAATATATCTATGTATTTTTCTCTCTTCCTCTTTCTTTCTCATCGCTCTCCTCTCCTCTATCTCGGTCTCTCTCCCTCTCTCTCCCCCTCCCTCTCTCTCCCTCTCCCCCCCTCTATCCCTTTCTCTCCGTCTGTCTCCGTCTGTCTCCGTCTGTCTCCGTCTGTCTCCCTGACTCTCTCTGTCTCTATCTGTCTGTCTTTGGCTGTCTTTCTGTCTGTTTGTCTGTCTAGCTGTCTGTCTGTTATGTTACCTAAAAATGAAGGATTGTCGTAATTATGTTGCTTGGGTACTTATGTTGAACAAGATAATATATCTATAAACCATTTTCGGGTTGCTATCGAATATTTCGGAATTCGTATGTTGTACACCGGCAAAGTTATGTTATCTGCCAGTTAAAGACTGTCATAATTAAGCAGATTCGATTATTGTATTGCATAGGATAATACATACAGATCAGGTTCACATTGATCACGAAATGTTTTCATTTCGGTATTCGTATGTTATACGTGGCTTCATGCCCCACACACCAGGGCGTCTTGCCCCCAGGTATGTCTCCCTGTGTCTCTCCGTTTGCCTCTGTCTGCCTGTCTGTGTCTGTCTTGTCGTGTCTGTCCGTCTGTCCGTTTTTGTATGAAATTTTGCCATAATCTAGAACAGTTCTCATCCCCGATATCTGAGGTAATCGTCCTTCGTTTATGCATGCTGTCCACCCAATTAGAGTGTAAGCATGTACGTGACACATCACGCTAATTCTTCGTGTTTGACAATAACATTAACCCCTGCTGCAATTCTTCTTTGCGTCACGATAACGAGGTCATTAATGTACAGCATTCCAACAAAAACACGCTTGGATATCGAGGAGCGGCGCGTGGAATGTCGTGCTTTACTACAACTACTACCACTAGGTGACACTGGTAGCCTATCTGCCCCGCGGCTGTACGGGAAATGTTGCCGAGAGACAAACACACGGCTGTCAACGACAGACGCCAACACTTGACTTATGAAGAAGACAAGCGAGTGAGTTTATCAGCATCCGAAAATAGGTCATTGACGCGTTGTCTCTGAAGTGCCAACGGTTGCTACATCTAATGGCGTCCGTTTGTTTGCTGCATCGTTTGCAGTCAATTTGTTTCAATCCAACTAAATACCGGGTGCTTTTTTGCTTGTATTTACTCCGGAGATTTCGATGAATAAACCGCCTCTACTGTGCCCATTAGATTATTGCAAGGCGTACCATCTGGGCCTGTGATTACATAAACAGAATGCATAACGTTTGGGTTTAATTTGAAATGATGCACGTTGTTCATGCATAATTGCTAACTTACTCACTCCATTTGCCTGTCAGGCCCGCAGACAGAGCGCCAGGCAACATATTCATCTCTAGCTATTATTTCTGCGTTCTGCCTGGGGTCATTATTGTCTGGTACGGCGTCTCTTAGGGGATGGCTCCTTTAATAGAGTAGGTCTATACTTGTATTATGGACGTCATATGTTTCTCTCTCTTGGCGGGGGGGGGGGGGGGATGCTCAAAAGAAACTAGCTAAAAACGCCTGTTTTACAAACACCAAAAAGTAACTCTTGTGATTTGACATGGGTCTGACACAACTAAAATGACATCCTGTTAAGTGTTGTCTTAATCTCTGTCATTTTATCATACAGCCATTTTGTATCCAGTGCAATCCCCGAGCCATGTGTTTTGTCGACTCGCCGTGCAACAGTTGATGGTACTTGACGAAACTCGTTCGTCGGCTGTTGATGACATGAATAAAGTTTGGCATTGCGAAAATAACACTCGCGATGTAAAAGGCGATGGATATATATATATATATATATATATATATATATATATATATATATATATATATATATATATATATATATAATAGAGAGAGAGAGAGAGAGAGAGAGAGAGAGAGAGAGAGAGAGAGAGAGAGAGAGAGCGAACGAAAAAACCCAAGACGAAACACATTTCATGATGACAGAATAATTGTCGACCTGATGGTGAGTGGATCCACTTAACCACGTCTAAATCATCGAAAACACAATCTCAGTGGTTCATCAAAACAAAAGATTTAGGCAATCTAAAATAATGTGATGGATATTTTTTAGGCTGATCACGTGTCGGTGGAAAGTGGTACACTAGTGACTAGATAAGCTTTTAAAAGAGCTATGCAGTTTATAATAATATAATATCACCATGAAATAATAAACACGTGGACTGGAAACAAGGTGTAGACGTTAAAAAACACTCTTCAATGCAGAAACAAATATAGTTTGTTGCTTGTGACAGTCTTAACTTAATACTGTATAAAATGGCTTTGAAACCTGCAGGTCTGGTGACGTGTCTTGTCATGCAATAAATTATTCCATGGGAGTTATTTGATTTACACTAGGTCAGTATTTGGAACGTCTCTGCTGTATAACTTAGTAACCGGGCATACTGATGCAAGTACTCAGGCATATCACAGGTATACAGGTTGTGTATCAAACGGTACAGTGTTGTCAACCCTTTCTAAAACCATTTCGCGTAACCTAGACGTTTTGCTGGTTTCACAAATATCCATTAATTTGCTGGTTATCAAGGACGTGTACAATGGTACGAACACTTACATACACGGGTGTTATGTTCGCAAAAGGAATTAATGATATGTAAAAAAGTTTGCATGTGATATGCTAATTTGCATTTTCACGCTGTTTATTCAATCCACCCTAGCGTTTGCCAGCCAAACGTGTAATACTAACAATGATAATTATTATAATAATATAACTACTACTGCGACAAAATCCACGCAAACCAAGCTTAGAGGCGAATCAATAAAACCAGGTTAATCAATCTCAGAGTTAATACACATTCCGGTTGTCAACAGATTGAATGATACGCCAAGGAAGTATGGTGGATAGGCAAGGTTATAAAGGTACTTATTATGATGGCGGGGGAATTTGGCCATGTTTTCTACTGCTCTGACACTAGAAGGAAACATACTCCAAGGACTAGAAGGAAACATACTCCAAGGACTAGAAGGAAGCAGAAACAGCCCTAGTCCCAATATTAATTTTACTTTGGGGACAAAAAGAAAATCAGCACTAGACGATCGAATCTGGATAGGCTGTCTAAGAGGAATAACCAATGGATGTAAGTACGGTGGTTGTTGACATGAAAGTACCTAGTAAGTAATAGTACCGATCTTAAAGCTGATACGATACGGGGCAGGAAGCCAAACCTGAGGTTTTAAAAGTGGTAGAGCCAAATACATTGGGCATTGGGGCGCCCTGTTGCGCCCAGCTTGACCTTGCACGTCTCCGCGGACATTGGCCACACTTACGATATTATAATGCCTGTCTCACTCATCGGGACTGTAGTAGGGGTGCTTGTCCGTGGTCAGTCTCTGCCAGTCTGGTGTTTTTCCACTGTACATGGTTACCTCTTCCTCTCAGAGGTGTATGGCATGTGTTTTAATATGGTTTAATGACGTCATAAGCTGCAAAGCACGACACCTTGCCACAGCTTCCTGTTGACAACCTCGGCTCCTGCTTCCAGAAATACGGTCAACTCTGCCTTACAGTCGCATTAGTTTCGTGTTCTCTGCTGGCAATAAACAGGTGTGTCCCGAATGACTAAAGTTCCAATGGTTGGACTCGTAAACTATTTATGTTTTTATTTGTGTCATATGTTGTGTTTTACGTATATGGTCCGGTGTACAACTTTGACTTCTTACAGTGAACTGAAGTACTTCGATCAACGGGTAGACTCCTGTGTGAAGCAATTCTAATTCTGGCGTTTTTCTTCACGCTTCAAGTCCGTAGACAGAAATCAAATAGTTCTCACGGTCGTGAACGTATTGGTTTAGACTAACAACGTATGCACCATGCCTGGGCATTCCAAGGTACTGTACTGTAACTCACATACAATAAACGATGAACTGTTGGTGCAAGTGCATTGTAATACAATCTTTCTGGAAACTGTTGACCGGCAAAATGGTGAGGTTACCGATAGCTAAGTCTACAGTCAAACCAAGAACAATCATGAGGTTATAGATGGGAAAGGTTTTTCACAACGTAGGACGGGAAATGGATCACTATGACTAATTGGGAGCCTGCTGCCGCACATTATTTTCCTAAACACGTAAAATATTTATGGGCTATTGCATTACTTTATCAGTTACAAAAATCGATTCTACACCAACACTAGATATACCCGTAGCGGTTCCTGTCTGCACAAGCGTAGTTTCGAAAGGGCAGATTATCGATTAAATATTATATATGGTAAAGAACGGTAAATTATGAAAAATTATTACCTGGCGTTTATAATTTGCTTAGCTTTGGATACACATGATGCAGCATTAATTATAGTTGTACAGTGTATAGATACAAACAGAACAATTGATAAAAAATAATTTATATTAATAATTTCACAAACATATCATGTGTAATGTTTTAGGAATCAATGATGGACAGAACATTAGATTAACGACGAGACACATCAAATGAAATTAAATGGACAACAATAGATAAGATAACTGTATAAATAGGGAATACATCGGCCGTCCCTATGTGTAGGGATACGGATATGGTTAGGCTTAGTGGTCGGACAAATCATTTGGACGGACCAGGTATATGGGCGAAGGAAACGGCTGTGGGTAAGTTTACATATCATGAATACAGGCCCCCGCGGTGCGCCAGTACAAACCTTCGCCGGCCGTCAAAAGGCAAATCCTCCAAAGCCCCGAAAAGGTGTTAATGCGAAAGAACGGGGGCATCGTCGGCAAGTCTATCCCCTCCATATCGCCGCCGACATTGTCGTCGTCCAGGTCTGCATATGGGTCTGGGTCCGGCGTATTGTCTGCGGTGTAGTCCGGGGTGAAGTCCGCCGAGATCACCTCTCCGTTCTCGGGTCCGTAGGTGGACAGGGTGGACGGGGTGGGCATCGCCACGGGTTCGGTCGTCGTGAGCCAGTGGTCGGACGTGACGGCGACTAGGAGAGAGAGCAAGGCCGTGCCGCCGCTTAGGAGGCACGCCAACTGGAGCAGACGACTTCTGCACCGCGCCTCGTTCATGGCGCTCAGCGTCGGCGGGAACGTTCCGCCGTTGTCGCCTGCTTTGCAGTTTTGTATCGCACTTCAGCCGTCGAACGATGCCGATTTTTCGAATAGCTGAACGTCTCTGTTTTGCCAGACGAAAACTCAAAGGTATTTTACATAGACGAGTATCTTGGTCGATTACTGGTCGGCCCTGTCCCGCACTCTTTCCGGGCAGTGTTGCGGTACCAATGGCGACTTCCCTGCATGCGCTACCTTTCTCCCCAACACACGCTCGGCCGCAGCCATGCAGACCATCGCCGTCTTGCACACAAATGGGTTTACCGATGCCGAGCACTTCCGTTTTTCTGGTGCGGTTATGCTCTGTCGGCCAGCCGGTCGGTCGGACGGTCGGTCGCTCGCGCCGACGGTTCTTGACCCGATAATCCGATTGCGAAGGCCCCTAAACTCACTCGGGCCGCCGTCGCTATTATGAGCGCGAGCGAGCGCGCGCAACGCGATTCCGATTGCAACAATGCGATATGCGGCGGTTAGTTTACACTGACAATCGTATCACCCGAAGGACGAATCATCGTCTAAAGCGAACCATTAAGTTTCGCGCCGGGGGACACTGCGAAGCCGTCGTTCGCGCAGTCGGTCGTCTCAAGTCTCTACGTCGCGATTTCAATCGCGGATGTTTCAAGAAAACCTCGATGTCCATTTCGATCGATCGATCGGCCGGCCGGTTGCGAAATCGGTGCGCGTCCCGACCGGGTTGTGCCGCTTCTCCTCGGCAAGTTCAACGCTCTTAGCGTAGGGCTATCAGTCGATCAACCGATGCTCGTGAACCCCGGGGGAACACGGCCGGCGTTATCGGCTTAGTTGACTCAATGAACCTGACATCCCATCGAAACGAGCCTCTGCGTTCTACGCTGGTCCTTTGAGGAGACTGGCGTCTCTTCAGAATATGTGTATACAAGTTACCCACACATTCAGTCTACTGCCCGGCCCCTGCCTAATTGTTTAGTTCTTTTGTAACAGTCGTCTTCATGTTCAGTGGCCGTTCTCGTTTTTTTGTTCAGAAAATGTATGTCTTAGTGCTATTTTTGAGATACTATGCTGTCGTTTTTCTTTTTAGCGACATATACCTAATCCATCTTCATCTACTAGTACGCTGTATTGATTGTCTCGTTAGGTGTGGTATTTCTTAGCAGTGGTTTGCTTGACATTTTGTGTGGCTAGAATGTTCTCATTACATTTTGAAGGTGGACAGTTGATTGCGGTATAGTTCTGGCCTACGTTAACAATGTGAACCACACAGAAGAGTGGAGACGACACAGCTTTGGCAGTCTCAGCTTTGTTCTGAACTATATTGCTGATCTCGAAACAGGAAACA